>CAKNXH010062862.1:46229-61199 GCA_932178445.1 Andricus quercusramuli | reverse complement strand
GGCCTTGTTTTGAATATATATTTATTCGCATAAAAGTATGTAAAATAATCGAGAAGAGAAAAATGAGCGCCTCATTTAGAAAAAACGAGAAATTAACATTTTGTTTCAGTAATACAAAATTTAATCTTTTTTATTCCTTGATTCGTTTTTGTAGTTGTCTTTCCTTCCGTTTTCTCATCAACCTCGTCAGAATTCGTATCCAAACATACATCCTTCATCTTTCATTTTAATTATTACAAAAAATAATGTGTATGTGCAACCGATTTAAACAGCGCGCGACAGACAGGAAGCAGAGGTCCTCCGGCGTCTGCGCAGAAAAGCGTGAATTGTGATATCGGTTGCCGTTTCCTCTTCCATTTTTATTTCTTCGTTTCGCTGACCCCAAGTGTGCCCACAGTGTCCTCCTTGAACACTTTGCATCACGTACATATACGTTAGGGAGGGAGTGGTTGTACAATAATACGTGATTTAAGTAAGTTGTTTGTAAAGCATTTCTTCCATTTAATGATAACCCTTCGAGGCTGCTTTTGTGTGATACTTGATAACCAAATCTTGGGGTCTCAGCCATCGTGCATGGCCTGAAAGGCGACCTTAACCTCGGAGAAGGATTCCGCTCCAATTAAGTGTCTTTTACTCAAGTATTCCAACATTTGTCTTGTGGCCAGGTTGCCCAAAATCTAAAATCTTCCTTTATCTTCCTAACACGTGGCGAGATTTCCCCAGTGTTTTGTTTACTCAGTATTTCATATTTCAGAGCTTCTCTTTTCGCTTGACTTATTGGCTGAACATTTTGCTCCAAACGTGCTTCATACGCTTCAAAATTGTTTCTCTAGTTGAATTTTAACATCAGGTGTATGAGAATAATTTACAGTATAGTTCCCGGTTATTTCTATCAAGAAGTCTTGAATAAATCTACTTTGATCGCGTCTTTGGAATCTGATGTGAAAATTGACACTTGGTACAAATTCTTTTTTTTTTATTTGTATTCTTTATTTGGAATTCCAGAAGGGTGTTGTATGAGTCAAAAAATAGAAAAGCCAGTACTGTCAGGTCAACGTATAAAGACCAGAAAAAGAGGTATGTAAAATTACTAAATGAGGTTATGGGAGTGTAAGCGTCCTTGTCGCTAAGCGAAATTTAACGCGTCATCTTTGGGTTTGACAGATGAAAAGGAAAAATATGATCCCACTGGATTTCGAGACGCGGTTTTGCTTGGTCTCGATAAGGCTGGTAACGACCTAGAAGCGATATCCAAATATCTGGACACGGCTGGTTCCAAATTGGACTATCGTCGGTACGGAGAGGCTTTGTTTGATATTTTAATAGCTGGTGGCCTCTTGGTACCTGGTGGTTCCATAGCTCAAGATGGAGATAAACCAGTTAAGACGACAGCATGTGTCTTTGAACAAGCCGAAGACATGGAATCCATGCATAATTTCGAACAGGTGAACAATATTTTTACAGTATTATTATTTTTCATATTTTTATTTGTACAATCAATTTTTTTCATAAAGCCCCAGAGTTGTTCGAGTACCTTCATTGGGGTTGTGCACTAAAAAAGAAATGGTCATTTAATTTTTATTTGACATTGATAATTTTCTATACCAAGCATTATTTTTAATTTGAAGGGCACACTCTATTCCAAAAACTTCAAGACATAGTTACGTGTAACAAAATAGGGTCTTTTTAATGTCCGAAACATTATTAAAAATGCAAAAAAAGACAGGTTCAGAACATATGACAATTATATTGTTAAAATGTTACCAACACCAAGGATTGTTTTCTTCAATGAGGCGGATCTTTATTCACAAATTTTTATAAAAATGCCACTAAAATGTTTAGTTAAATATATTTTTTTACTACTTGTTGAATTACTTGTCGAAATCATGTTTTTTAATCATAAGTAAATAAAAGCAAAGCCGTTATTCCAGGTAATCTCAAGGCTTTTATCTAACTCTTATATTTAATGTTACGGAACAGTGAGTAGAATGACAAAAAACGCTACCAGTAGTTGAGTCTAGCTTGATAAAATTGTAGAAACAATGTTTAAAAAAAAACAATCGTCATTTTCACCATGAACAGTATTAAAAATGACCTTGAGGTTTCAAAATCTGCGCTTTAGAAATCCAAGAAGTGAATTTGAATGTCTTAACTGTTGCGTGCTGTTTAATAAAAACAAGTGTTTGTGCTTGATTTTGTACCAATATATTCAGATTATTACATTATCCAAATATGAGAAGAAATAATCCAAGAAATAACAAATTCCTAAAATTGCTAATATTTAAAAACATGCTTTGTGAAATATTTAAATTAAAAATCGATTTTTTTAACTAATCAAGGTAAAAAATTGTTTGGCCTCAATTAAAAAGAACTCTCAAAAATATTTATAAGCAACCCCTGTGCATTAGAACGAATCTTGAATTTAACGTCTCCATTTAAAAATTCAATTAAGATCGAAATGAAATCTGCTTTCTTTTGAATAATTTTATGCAGTAATTGTCTCTAATGAGCCAGAAAGGAGGTAGTGTGGAAATTTAATTTTTATTAGTGATTTTTTTTTTCATGCTCTAATTTCGATGCATAAAATTATGCACAAGAAAGCAGATTTCATTTCGATCCTAAATAAAAAAGAAGTATTATTTTAGTTTATTCCCTTAAAGTCGCGAGAATAGAAAAGTGAAAATTTCGATTTTGCTCTAAAGTTCTTTTTCTAAATTTTCTATGATTTCAACTTATTCAGAGAATTTAGAGCATTTTATTAACAGATGCTTATAGAAATTTGAAGTCTGACAAATTATTTCGATTTTAATTTGAAAATGCACGCATTTTCGTGACTATTTAAAAATTGTTAACTTTGAGTACACAAAATGTCCAAATTGTCGAAATTTCTGCAATTCTGTATACTTTATTGTCAAAAATATTATTCTTTAATGCTTCTAATTAGAAATTAATAAGTTACAAGTCTTACATTATAAAATGGTTCCATTTTTTAATTTGAATACTGAAAATATCTACTTTATTTGATTTTGAATCAATCAAGTTCTAAATTACTTAAAAAATGGTTTTTGGAAATTCAACAATTATGAATAGTGGGAAATATAAAGCAAGGGAAGGTAATATTATAATTTTGTACTAATATGAATAATATGTACTTTAAGTTTTTAATAGTGATTATTCAAATTTGCAACTATTATACAAGTATACTTACATGGGCAATCAAATTTCAATTTATTCTTTTGTACAGAGTCCTGAATAGGTGTTTCTAAAGGGATTTGACAAGCTGAATCACAATACCTTGCCCAAATTGCTCTATCAGCTCTCATTTTCGAGATATTGTAACTTGAAAGTGCCAAAAAAATAAAAGTTAAATGTCAGTGAATATCAGATTTTATTTTAAAAGCGGAAAAAATGTGTTTTTTGTAAGCTTATGCTCCTTCCGATATATTTATGGCAATGAAATCGCAATTCCCCCCTTTATTTGTCGAGGATTTAAAATGCTACTCCGTGACTGAAATTAATGTTTCAATAGTGGTCTTGCTATATTTTTTCACGCAGAATTCAAATCCGTTCTCCAAATGAACTCGCAAGTCTTTCGGATCTCGCGCTCGATAATGTATTTACCTCGCAGTTCGCACTCGGTCTTTCTACTTCCCCTACATTTTTGCATGGACCTTTTAAAATTTAAGGTAAAAAAGGTGACAACTGTAATTTGGTGATTATGAATTCTCTCTTGTTCAGGGGTATGACAGGCCATTCTGCAACACACACCCCTGCTTTGTTCGAAATCCTCAAAATTATGTTCAACTCTCTAATGTTAAATGTATATTGTATTAATTTCTGCACCTCGGTCCGGGTCTTTTGTTCTAGACGAAATATTTTGCCGTTAAACTTTTTTTTTATATCATGTAATTTTTCCATAAATTTAAATTGGTTGTTTTAATGGCCAATTTATCGATTAAAAGGCAAACTATGTGTCTTATCAAAATATGGCAAAAAAAAAAATTGATTGATCTTTCCTGGATAAACAATTTTGTCATTAAATATTTTATTGTAGAATGTTGTTTTTCCAAAAATTCAACTTATTTATTGTTAGCGTTATTTTTCACGATTAAAACGAAAACTAGGGCAAATGTTCCAATTACTGAGACACTCATATACGCTTCTGACTCAGAGTAAAATATTTAGAAGATCAAAATCTGTACGTAATTGATAAATTTAAGTAAATTGTTACGTTGTTTAATCGTTATTAACAATGTTGTATATGAAATAACTTGAGTTTCCAAAATTTAACCTATAAACCCGAAGTAATAGTAAGTAATTACGCAGTAATAAGTACATATCTTTGCTATTTTATTTTAAGATATAGATTAAACATCAGGTAAATTTTCTATTATCAAGTAATTTTGTTGACTAGTAAAATTATGGATAATAAGAAAACCCCACTTCAGTCATCTTTTTGCTTTTGATATTATATATTGCTCTATGTTTTTTTTAGTTTGTTCATTTAAAATAATTTAGCTATGTAAATAGCTCGGTATTATTTAAAGCGACTATTCATCTCGATTTGATAAACTATTTTAAAGATTCGAGGTTCATTAACTAGTGAATATCCTTAAAATTTTGCGGAATCAACTTTTACTGCTTGCAATATTTAATGTTACAATTACGAATATCTTCAAAGTAGTTACATTTTTTAAGATTGCCAATGTTAAATTTTATATAATAATATGAATTTCTAAATATCGATTTTCGATCATTCTTTTCTGTCAATTTGCATAGTGAACAAATGTTGTACACAAAGATCTAAGTTTAGTATAAAATAGTTTGACCTAAAATCATGAAACAAGCCTACTTCGAAAGATCCACGTTGAAGTTGTTGGATTCTTAAGTCTTTTTCCCTTTGAAATGCTGCAACTTTCAAATTTCTAAGTTTTAGAATGGTTCAAATTCTAAATTGTGCAATTCTTTTTATTAAAATTCAAAGTTCTGAATCTCTTGTACTTATGCGCACTTGTACGTAAGTTTAAAAATACTTAAATATCCTTGAAAATGTCCTTTTTCTTTTAAGTTTTATCATACCAAAAAATGTATTATTGATTATTAAATGTTTCAAACGGACTCGAAGAATTAAAGATTGTTTATAAGGCATACCTGTATTAAAATAATAGTTCTGTTTGTTTATACCATAATATTATTTTTCAGGTATTTATTAAGCTCATGCGGCGGTATAAGTATTTGGAGAAAATGTTCGACGAGGAAATGAAGAAGGTGTTGGTATTCATGAAAGGTTTCACTCCGAAAGAAAGAATCAAGCTGGCTAGGATGACGGCATTGTGGATCTCAAATGGTTCCGTACCACCAACTGTGCTCTCTGTTCTTATTAACGAACACCTTGTTAAAGATAATCTAGCTCTAGACTTCTTACTCGAGGTGTTTGTTACGTGGAAACAAGAAAAAGGACTTCCCAGTCTTATGACGGCCTTAAAACGCGGCGGTATCGAAGGAAGGCACGTAATATATATACACAAACACACATTATGTATATATATATTAATAATAATAATTTTTGATTGATTAGGTTAATGGAATTCGTACCGCTGAACAAAAGATCAGAGGAATACTTTCGATCTGTATTCGAGGCTGTCGATTTGGCAGACATAGTCAAATTGCACAAGGCCCAAGCTAGCCAGGAAGCAAAACGTGATCTTCAACAACTTCTTCTAGACAACTTGGCCGACAACCGAGCTATAAAAGATATTGTCATTGATCTCAAGGACATGGCTCTGAGATGTGTTATTCCAGAACATGAAGTCATTGGTTTGGTAAGTTATTTTACCTATATCACAGGCCTCGGTTTCGAGCCATCATGGATACTTTCTCATATTTTTTTGAGTGGTGTAACTATTTTTCTACGACTTTCCAACGTTTTCCTCTATTACAAATATTTTTTCAATTTATCTTTAAAAAAAAATGTTAACTGCTTCGTTGCTTGGGTAAAATAACATGATTGCTGTTTCAAGCCTCAAAATATATACCGAAAAGTCGTCTTAAAGATTAATAGGCAAGCATTTATTCAGAATACATTAAATTCATATGTTCCTTATTTCCGTCTTATCTCTCGGATCGTAACACACTGTCGACTTTTTGAAGAAAAATCTTACACAGCCTAAAAAATGGACAAATTCATATTTCAATTGTATTTTTTCAAACGTTCAACCTTATTAGTTTAATTATAATTTCCGGATTATTTACACAGAATATTACCTCCTGTAATATTCTCAGGAAGATTTGTAAAGGGACGCAGTTTGGTATTCAGAGGTAATTGTCGAGGAAGTCAGAATCGAAAAATGAAAATCAAGTGTTATGCGCATTTAAATTTTGTGCTTTGTTTTTTAAAAAAGCACAATTTTTTTCTTCAATTCTTTATAACTTTTGACCTCATTTAGAGATTTATCGTTTTCTTTTTTGTTTTGACAGAGTTTACTGTCTTCTTTTGAAATCCTCCGAAAAAAGCTGTTAAATAAACAAAATGGCGGTGGTTTTTCTGAAAATATTAAAGTCGATTTTCTCAACAAAAAGAACCCACACTTATATTTTTGCCAATTTTTTGTTGAATTTGCACTTTCACAATCCGAACAAATTTTGAAATGAAAGTTTTCACGTCTATAAAATTGCAAATTTACATTTTTAGGAAAAAAAGTCTCCTGCCCTCAAAAAAAGTTTAGCTCGCATAATGCTGATAAGATGCCTTTCTTCTATTAACAGAAACTTTTTTTTCATCAAATTTTGAGAACATGAAATAAATAATTCCTGGAAAACCACACCCTTTTTATTCTTCCCAATATTGAAAAAAATTCTGCTAATAGGTATCGCAAAAAAGCAAGAAGTAATTTTCATATAACTTTTTTGGACGTGCAAACTTTCATCTCAAAATTTGTTCGGATCTGTCGTACGTTGGAGAGAAAAAAATAGAGAACGCGATTTTATAAGAAATTCTACTGGCCACAAAAGTTATTAGCCGGCATAAAACTCACAAGATACCTACATTATGAAAGCACAAATTCAACAGAAAAATATAAGTGTGGGTTTTTTGAGAAAATTACATTTTTCGGTGGATTTAAAAATAAGACATTAAACGCTGTCAAAATCAAAAAGAAACGATAAATCTCTCAATTAGGTCAAAAGTTACAAAGGCCGTTTTTCTGAAAATGTTGAAAGTCGATTTTCTCAAAAAACCCACACTTATATTTTTTTCCCATTTTTTGTTGAATTTTTACTATCATAAGGAAAGTACCTTGTGAGTTTAGTGCGGGCTAAATAATTTTTGTGGGCAGGAAAATTTTATTTCATAAAATCGAATTTTCGCATTTTTCTTGAAAACAACAACAGATACAAAAAAATGTTAAAAAAATAGTTTGCACATTTAAAAAAGTTCTACAGAAAGTTCTCTTACGCATTCATGATATCTTGTACCATTTCCGAGAAAAATGAAAAAATTCAATTTTCATAAACAAAAAATTGTCTTCATTCCTGGCTTATGGAAATACCCACCATTTTTGTTAAATATTAATCCAGGTATTATTTATTCATTTTTTAAACTGAGATTCAGATAAAGTTTTTATACATTGTTGAAAAATACCTGGATAAATGTGAAAAATATTTAAATATATTGAATATAAAAACTTTTAAGTCAAAAAATTTCTAGTCTTGACATTAATTTTGTAACTTAAATTGTTTCAGCAAAAAATTTCAAAATTCGAATATATGAAAAATAATTTTCTGATGATAAAAATTGTTCAGCCCACGTAAAACTAACATAAAGTTTTCCTCATGAACTTATATATATTTTTAATATTTAACAAAAATGGTGGGTATTTCCATAAGCCAGGAATGAAGACAATTTTTTGTTTATGAAACTTGAATTTTTTCATTTTTTCTCGGAAATGGTACAAGATATCATGAATGCGTAAGAGAACTTTCTGTAGAACTTTTTTAAATGTGCAAACTATTTTCTTAACATTTTTTTGTATCTGTTGTTGTTTTCAAGAAAAATGCGAAAATTCGATTTTATGAAATAAAATTCTCCTGCCCACAAAAATTATTTAGCCCGCACTAAACTCACAAGGTACTTTCCTTATGATAGTAAAAATTCAACAAAAAATTGGAAAAAAATATAAGTGTGGGTTTTTTGAGAAAATCGACTTTCAACATTTTCAGAAAAACGGCCGACATTTGGTTAATTTTGAAGATTTTTTTAATTTCCTCGCGGATTTCGAAAGAAGGCGATAAACCCTACCAGAATCTGGAAAGAAATAGTAATTATCTCAATTTGGTCAAAAGTTATACGAGTTTGATGAAAAAATTGGGGTTTTTTTGAAAAACAAAGCCAAAAATTCAAATACGCATAACTCTGTAAAAAAAAAAAATTTTCACAAATCGCGAAAATACGTATCGCCTAATTTTCTCTAAAAAAAAAACATATTTTGTCCCCGAGAGATTCTGCAACTTCAAGTGTAGAACCTGCCTGATTTGCAATGGATTCGGTCCATGTGAGTATTTTTACGATTGTTTTGTGGAGTTTAACACTATAATTGAATAATAAAAATAAGTCTTTATTGAAAACTTTTCAGACTGGATTTTTCATCATACGTTTAAATTAATTTTAATAGGCTTAAGTGTATGTACTATATAGCGAAAGTTTTGATTCAGATTATGCAAAAAATACGAGTAATAGAGGATTTGATTGAAATGCGAGTTCTAACCTTAATTTAGGTTAGTTTTTCAGATAGTAAATATTTCATGCATAAATTAATATAAGTCCACTTTGAATCAGCACACGAGTCGAGTCGATGGCCGATTTACTTCGCGTACTAATGATAGCCAATCAAAAAGAGCATTCATATTCAGCCACAGCTACTGAACGGAATAAAAGCCAGAATTTGCCGGAAGTTCTGATACTGAAAGGTGATAACCCTACCTTAAGAGTCCCTATACACGTTTGCACATGAGAATAACAATTGGCTCAAGACCATTTGATGTTTGCACCTAAATAACAAATGAAAGCATACAATTGAGGGGCCAACTACAAATGATCTTTATCCAGTTGTCATTATCATGTCTGCATATACACCCTGGTTAAACGGAAACTCAGAGTGCGGCATGTTTAAGAAGTCTGCTCTCGCATTTTAAGAGCGCTGATCTCCCAGACCTGAGGTAAACGAAGCACCAGAATGGGCGTACAGAAAAGTTTGGTGCTTCGTTTGTCCCACACACGGTGTGTCGAGTGACTTACCCAAAAAGCTTGCACGTCGTTTTTTTTCTAATCTTATAAATGATTTTGGGTTTCTTTGGGTGTTATTGTGTATATTTTCATGGAAATAACTTCAAAATGAAGCTTCTTTGGTTTAGTCAGTAATTTTGCACCCTCAAAAGGGCTCTAAATGTTTAATACCTTCGGACACTTGGAACCTATTAAAATTATTTGAAATAGGTACATAAATAATAATAATAATAATAATTTTTTTATTTCTCGTCTTTAGAGCATCCTCTGTCTAAAGTAGCTTAAATAATGATTTAAGTGTGTAAAATTGGTTGAAAAGCTAAAAATTGCGCGGGCACATTCTATTCGCTCGCGCGTTTGAGTGCGCCTAGGGCGCAAAAAATTATTTATAATAAATTTGTAGACCTTTAATGGGTGAAAAGCTTACGTCTATTAATTTTTTTAATTTCGTGTGTCGTTTAAAAAAAACTCAATTTTTAATGTTATTTTTTACGATTAAAACAAAAACTATGCGTCCTATTAAAAAATGACGACAAAGTGGATGTTCTTTCGTGAACAATTTTTGTCTCTTAATTTTTTAACGCATCGTGCATAGTTTGGCCGAAAATGAAATTTTTAATAATATTTTTCACGATTGAAACGAAAAATATGTGACTTATCAAAAAATTACCGTAAGAAAATTTTTAATCTTTTTAAGATGAACTATTATGCTTTTAAACATTTTTTTATGTCTCGTAAAGTTTTGCTGAAAAATGGAAACCGTTGGTCAAAAATGGCTGGTGAACGAACTCGTCCTTCCTTTTCAGGCCCTAAAACAATGTGCCGAAGGGCAATCCAATCGCATAATTCATTCGAAAGTTACCGTGTCTACAGGCTACAGCGAAGATAGACACCGAAGTAAAATCCATTTTTTCACAATCAGAGAGTCGGAAAACGTCGAGAATTGATGAAATTCGCGAAACTCAATTTTCACATAAAACCAATACCTTTTCATGGAGATGAGAATGTAAACATTTTTGTAAGCACCTCAGGGCTTTCTTGGGATCAAAATTAACTTAAAAAATTGAAGCTGTATGGGGGATCAAAACTGGAAACACTAAAAATTTGATCCAATTTTACTCAACAAACAAAAGTTAATTGCCTTAAAAAGTCTGCAGATAATCATTTTTAAACCTATTTTGCTCGCACAGAGAGCACACCTCGCAAATAGAGGACTTTGTTCTGTCTTATAATTTTAAATTAAAGATTTCTATTTTTTGTGACCCTAAAGCCAATTTTACCATCAACATCCGAATACTATCAATATGAAATTGAATTTTTTCAGATTTGGACTGTAGTTATGGGTCAGGCGGAATGGAACAAGAAAGAAGAATTAGTCGCTGAACAAGCGTTGAAACATTTAAAAATCTACACTGCACTGTTCGGCGCTTTCACAACCACTGCCAGATCTGAACTCGCGCTCATCCTTAAAGTTCAGGAATTCTGTTACGAAAACATGAACTTTATGAAAGTCTTCCAGAAGATAGTCTTACTCTTCTACAAAAGTATGTTTCTTACCTATAGGGAATGTGCATTTGATTTAATTTAATTATTTAATAATTTCAATTTTTTTTCTAGCCGACGTAATTTCCGAAGAAGTGATTTTAAAGTGGTACAAGGAGGGACATTCTGTAAAGGGCAAAATGCTATTTTTAGACCAGATGAAAAAATTTATCGAGTGGCTCCAAAACGCGGAAGAGGAATCAGAATCTGGGGAAGATGAGGACTAAATCATAGCAGTATGTACAGTTGACTCTTTAATAAATCCTTTTTCAAGAATCTGCTCATTAGACTCAAGAAGTTGAAATCTACTCTTTTCATTTTCAGATATATTCAAACAACATTTCCAGAACTCAATACGTCAGTATTCTGTCCAAGGAATTCTCGAGCAAAGCTGAAACTTACAAACCGATAAAAATTTAAGGAAAGGGAAAGAGCATAATAGATATCCACGAATTTTGTAATCAATTGGCAAAAATCTTATATTATTAGGAGAGATGAATTGTCAATTTCCAATGTCTCTGGATCATATTCCTTTAAGAAAACATATTTTGTGTTACAATTTTTATAACTCCACTACAAAATATATACACAATAACAAAACAAAAAATAAAAAAGATCATGAAGGAATTTTATCCCTGTGTACGTACAATTTTCGGAACCCTATCTTACTTTGTATGATAATTGTATTAGTTTATAAAAAATATACTGTCAGGTGGTGTTTGATATTTCAAGTCTTTCTTATTTCGCAAACCTAATTATGATTTATTTACATTACTTTTGGTTTATATTTGTACGTTCTCATGTCGGGAACAGCTTGCTGCCTTATAACCGTTTTGCCGTTCATGAAAGGTTGCAATTTATCGGGAATTGCAATTGTTCCATTTTTCACCTGATGTGTTTCACAAATGGCAATTAGCATTCGTGGTACCGCGCAAGCCGTTCCATTTAATGTGTGAGCGTGCACCGATTTCCCATCTTTCGTTGTGTACTGTATATTCAGTCTACGAGATTGGAAGTCTGTGCAGTTGCTGCAACTAGAAAGTTCGCCAAATATATTTCGGCCAGGCAGCCATCCTTCCATATCTGTTTTTCTGCAAGGTCAAACATTTTCCGCTATATTAATTACTAATATTATAACGAAATGGTTAAAAGGAAGAAAAGAAGAACATCAAATTTTACCTGAATGCCGGGGCACCCAATTCGCATGGGGGCATATCGAGTACTTTAAAGTGTAAACCTAAACCAGTGAATAAATCCTCTTGAATCTTCTGTATATGGGCAAAGACCTCTTCGGATTTGTCCTGTTCCGAACAGACAAACATTTCCACTTTTGTGAACTGATGCACCCTGGAATTTTCATATCCAAATTTTTTAATTTAAATCGTATTTCAACATTTTCTTCTGCAATTGTGACAAGTTTCCTAACTTTTACACTCTTTACCCTAGAGTTACGAATAATTAAAAAATTATACAATTTAAAAACCTTACATATTTACCAAAGATGCAAACACTATGATTTTTCAATCCAAATTCGAAGCCCTTTTTAATTTAAATTGCGCGCCATAATTCGGGGCCTCTTTCAAAACATTTTTTAATAATTGCAAAAAAATGTTATTAATTTGGAATGAATTTTATTTTATAATTAAGTTGGAAATAAATGTAATAATTTGGTAAAATATTCATTATTCTGAAATGTTTTTTAAATTGAAAACTAGGAAGGTCCTAAATTTGAAATCTCACAAACTTCGAAGCGTTCCGAATTGAGAAAATATGTCTTAATACACTCAACTCCCGATTTTCAGCAGGCTTCATGCTTGTCTGCTTCTGGGGCGCGCCCCCCCCCGATCTTCCTTTGACGGCATATGCTGTCCTGAGTTTTGGCATCAAATAACTAATCTGATTCTGGGCCGCCCAGGCCCGAGGCTAGCCCAGAACAGGGAGTTCAGTGTACATTCAAAGTGTCCCAAATTGGAAAAACTTTTCAAATAAAACATTAGGAATATTTTCAGTTTAGAATCATTTCAGGCTTTGAGATTGGATCAAAATTCAAATTAGAGAAGCGTACTGAATATATTGAAATCTAAAATTTGCGGGTAACAAACATTCTTTAAATCTGGTGTATACATCTTGAAATACCCTTAAATCCTAGAAATCCGAGTTGAAACCTTTTAATTTTTGTTCAGGTCCCTTGAAAATGTTGAAGTCATATAAAATCTTTAAGATTGCTTGAAAACTTTGACGTCTCGTAAAGTCCTGTGAAACCTTTTTAAATCTCTTAATAGTTTTGGAAGTTCACTAATATACTTTGATATTTGGTGAAATTTTTTGATGACCGTATAAATTTCTTGAAATCCTTAGAAAGTTCAACCAAAAAACTAAATTTGTAAACGCAATAATTTTCGAATCCACAAACTTGAAAACCCCCAGAAGGAGAAAGAATCTGAACATTAGAAACCTGTTATTAATCTGGAAATTAATGATTTTACAATATGACACTGGGCACAAATCTACTAAACTTTATTGTGTGTATTGTCATTATTTTCGCCGTAAGTTCGATGCCATGAAATACAAATTGTGAATTGAGCCACAAAGATTGGAAAACCACTAAAAGTCCTAAATGAAAAAAATGTCAAAATGTGGTTGGAATCGTTTCAAATTTAGAAACGTTTTAAATGATATGTTTTATTAAAATGTCTAGAGTTTTTTGTACCTGTAAATTCCTCGCTCCTCTGCAAGACTAGAAGCTTCTGCCCTGTAACACCTGCTCACAGCAGCCATTTTCAGTGGCAACTCATCATGCTCCAGTGTAGAATTTATAAGTTTATAAGCCAAAGCCATTTCAGCTGTGCCCGAGAGACTGAAGTCATCTCCGTAATGAGGATCTAATTGATAAACAAGAGTTCTATCGCCGTCGACGATTAAACCGCATCTTTCTATAACTTTCGTGGGCAAAATGTCTGGTACCGAAACGATTTTGAACCCTTCTGCTGTCAATTTTTCTATGGTATAATGTATTAGTGCTTGTTCTAAATCTGCTAGATCTCCTAAAAATATATAACTCCTGTGCCCAGAGACCGGCCCTAAGGCGTCCATCCTCAATAATCGCATTTTTACAGCCAATTTTTCAAATTCGGTAGGCTGAAAATCAAATTCTGGAGGACTCCCGCATAGTTTTGAAATTTCTGGATGATTGCCTAATTTTAAGATTGCAGGGTGGGTAAGATTTGGAATCCTACTCAATTCTTTTAATAGTAGATGTTTCAATTCAGGCTTTTGACAAAGATCAAGAACTTTGTCTATGTCTCCGTTGCTTTTTCTCCTTTTTATGTTTTCGAAAATTTGATTGCGGTTAGCTGGATTGCAGAAGAATTCGACGTCGAGTTCAGGTTCTGGAATACATTCTTTGGAGTCGACGATTGGTAATATTTTTCTTTGAACCTACAAGTGAGGAAGAGAATTACAAATTAATAATAATTAAAACTTTAAAGAACAAAAGTATGTCTATTGAAAACTAAGTGTTTCCGACTGAATTTCCATTATATACGCTTGAATGAACTTTAATAATATTAAATGTATATAGCGAAAAATTTGATCCAGATTTTATGCAAAAAATATGAGTAATAGAGGATTCAAGTTAATTAATTTCACATAATTTACATACAAGTTTCACTTTTATTTTTGAAAAAAACTGAACTCGCCATTTAAATAACAGCTTAAAAGCAATCAAATTAAATAAAATTACAAATTCTTACCTTTTCATGAGTACAGTATCGCCTAAATTTAAGAAAATTTGTGATGAATTTCATAATAAATCAATTTGGTCCATAAGACTCAAACCCTCCCTTAAATGCTAAAATCCTTATTCCTAAAATACACCAAACCTCTACTATTTGTGATAAACATGAATTCACTGTACGTGAATACGTAATTTCTTTACTTTTTGAATAAGCTTTTGAAGTGAACAGCGTAAATCGCGTAAATAGCAGAGCAGACGGAGCAGACTCGACCGAAAATAGGTTATGTTTGAAAAAAGTGCAAATCCGCGAAATATATCACGAATTCCAATTTCGTAGTTTTACACTACTTCTCTGTCTGAATATCTTTTTACCAAGTTCAAAAATTCTTCAAGCTTTTAGAAGGAAAGGAAT
>CAKNXH010062862.1:12408-41229 GCA_932178445.1 Andricus quercusramuli | reverse complement strand
AAGGAATTTAAAAAATTAAGTTCCACGAACATGTGAAGTCACCTTTACGAGTTTACGCCGGAAGAAAGAGAGAGAATGAAAGGAGAAGACTAGGAGAGAGATAGACTGAGATAGACATAAAATGTAAATGGTGAAGCTCCAATTTAAGATGTGTCGGGTGAATTAAACGCTTTTTGCACACAAATTCCTTTTCAAAACGATGTGAGAGATACGTACACTTATCTTGGCCGTAAGTAAATTATTTCTGTTATATTTCTGGAATATTTCTTTAGTTATTTTCAATAATCTAAAGACTAAGCTGTAAAGGAACTCTTGTACACAAGATTTCTAAGCATCAACAATTCTGTCAAAGTAAGGGTTTTCCCTTTATTTTTTTTCCTTTAGTGGTCATTTTTAACTTGCTATTTATGGATATTGCGAATTGATAATTATTTAAACTAAATAGTGAGTGCTTTTTTCAATTGCTCGTGCGTGGAATGCAAATGTTTACTTTGCAGTGTTTATTGAATAATCTCATGTTTCCGTGACAGATTCCCCATATCATCTAATGTTTATTTTCTCATGAATTTTTAAACAGTTATTCCGATTTTTCATGTTAGTACTTGAATTAAATTTGTTTCTAATTATTAAGAATTATTATTGCTTCATAAAATTATCATGAATGAACTACAGTAAGTTGTATTACCCTGATTATTATCAATATATGTCTATTGTTATTCTATATAATTGCTAATTTTTCAGAAAAATTTTTGTTATCGATTATTTACCTTAAATAAACGAGTATTCGATTTATAGTTTCTATGCTTTGAGTTAACTTGTTAAGAAAGGTAGTAACATTAATTCTGGTATGAAAATTGTAATTTAGATATTTCCTAAAGTGTAATAACCAAACTGTGACCAAAAGAATCCAGAAAAAATGGCCTAGTCACTTTGTATAGAATTGAATTCAGTTTTTTTGAATTCCCTTTGCAATTAATTATAGGATTTTTTAAATTAAAAGCTGCAGTTGCCGTCGTTTCCTTAATAATTTAAATGTCCGAGTAATCGCGAAACACTATTAACACTTAAACATGTAAAGTAAAAAATATACGTTCAAAGAACATTCAGTGACCGCATGTTAGCAATAAGATTAATTTAATATGTAACTAAACACAGTCGGTTAAAATTGAACGATAATAAAATTATATTGTGTGCGTAAATAACACTTTTTCCTTTTTTCAAGGTAAAGGGCCAAACATTATCAATCATGATTGCTGTCATTTTAATCTTAATTATAGTCCAAGGATTGGTTTCCATTGAGCCATGTCTTCAGCATTGCATTTGCAAACGCGTAGGTCCACAAGCAGAGTGGTTGAAACTAATATGCAGTGATAACTTGCAACAAATAAAACAGGTTGCCATCGATACTATTAGTGTTGAGATCTTTCAACTGTAAGTTATACAAGTACATCATTATTCTTTGAGGATTCAACTGAATCAATGAATGCGAATTCGCTTAATAAGACGACTCTTTCTTTATAGGGATCTAAGCAAAAATGAAATTTACATGATAGAGCCAAATGTGTTCAGGAACTTGACGAATCTAAAGCGACTAAATCTTTCATCTAACAAAGTCACTACCTTGAGCGAAGGATCATTTAATGGTCTTGAAAACTTGGAAAGGCTGTATGCATTTTTTAAATTATTACAATTTTGTAAAATATATTTTTTAAACATGTAAATATTGTGTTCATTTTACCATTTCAGAGACTTGAGTCGCAATCTAATTACGACAATAGCCCCGCATGCCTTCAAACAACTAACACACCTAAAACGACTGTAAGTGATCAGAATGAAATAATAAATCAATTTACATAAAAGTTCTTTTTTCGCTTATGTCTTTCTGTTCTTTTTATTAGTGATTTGTCTGCCAATCAACTGAGCAAGTTGGGTCAAACTTTGCTTCACAATTTGGTAGTTTTAGAACGCTTGTAAGTGTATCTTTAATTTTTAACTTCAATACTTGCATAAGAACACATAAAATAAGTCTTGAATATTATGCTCAAAGATAAAAATATTTGAAACACCCTGATAATAAATTTTAATAATGTTTTATAGGAAACTAAACAACAATTACTTGAAAACTTTAAAAGAAGGAACTTTTCACAGGCTAAAATCTTTGAAACAGCTGTAAGTAAATCATCTGAAAGCATAAACTTTGAATTTGCATTAGATGAGTGAATATCTTATGTTATTATTTACAGGGACGTTTCTGACAATCCGTGGAATTGCGATTGCGATCTTTATTGGTTTAGCAGCTGGATTCACAACTCCTCTTTAAAATTAAAGTAATTCACATAACTTGATTCATATTTATTATTTATATTTAAAAAATCTTCATTATAAGTATTAACGATTTATGATTATATTTCAGTCCTCCACCAAAATGTGTCTCACCATCAAGTCTTAAAGATCAGGCAATCAAAAAGTTGAGGCTAGCGGAAGGCTTGCGTTGTCAGTGGACAACACAAATTCCTGCGTTGGAAGTGCTTCCAAATCAAAATCAAGTTGTTTTTGCTGGTGATTCAATAACTCTCAAGTGTCGAGCGCCTAGTATTACAGATGATGAAGGTACTAAATTAAAATGGCTATGGAATCCTAATATCACTGCCAACACCCAGGATTTCAACATGCACCTAAATCCAAACGACAGTTTATCCAACATAAAAATTGAATATAGGCGGTTGGAAAATAGCGGCCTCGTAGACAGGTAACATTTTTTGAATATTCATTATTAATCTTTGTCTGGATGGCTAATGGACCTGGAAATGACTGGGAATTTTTGAGAACGGGAAATAACAGTGAATTTATTTTCTCAAATGATATTATAAAATAATTTGAGATTTAATGAGTTCGTTTGTAAATGGTTAAAATGACTACGATTCCAATGGGAAATTTTAAACTTTGAAGCACACCAAGACCACAAAAGGAAATAAAATTTTATATCTCAAGTTTATTACTTTGAGGTTAAATTATGCAAAAGCTGTTTGATTAAAAATTTTCCGTTTTCAAAAGTATCCCAGATAACAAAATGCTTGCAAAATGATGGCGTAATCGCACGCATATATGCGGATCGATCCGCACATATGCGTGCGAATACGCACGCATATGTGTCATCAATTGAGGTTCATATCGCACGCATGTTATGATCATCATGACGTGCGTGCGATATCGCATGCACATTGTGATTTTTCATTAGAAATAATAGAATCATGAATAATAATAAATAATAATAAGAGAATAATAAAATATTCATATAAATATAAAATTATTTATATTTATATAAATATTTTATTATTAAGTAAGAAAAGATCAAATAATTTTTTTTTTAATTTTAATCAGAGAACTAATAACAAAAAGTGATTGCATTTTCGAAAAGTTGGTCGATCATTCTTTAAACAAGATTTTTCAATAAATACAGTATTTATAAACAAATTTTTTTGTAAAATATGTGTTGGAAAGTTTGAACCAAGACAAGTCGACTTTTTTCCGCTTACACTATTTTTTTGTAGAATTTATCGTTCTCAAATTATTATAGTGCTATGAACAATTATATTTGCATTAAAATTTACATATTTCCAAAGAGATATCTCAGCACTTATCTGACTTAAAATATTCGAAAAAAGGCAAATTGATTTTCAAGACACGTACTGAAAAAGAAAAAAAAATTCCGATCGAAATAAAACTTTTGTTCATGAGCAAGTTTAAACCCCGGTATTTTTAACAACAATATATAAATATTGCACGAATAGTTGTTAAAAACCTTTTTCTTAAATCGAATTTTTTTTTCTTTCTGGGTATGTGTTTTGAAAATCAATTTGCCTTTTCTCAATTTTTTTACTGATATATCTATCTGCAAATATGTAAGTTTTAGTACAAACAGAATTATTTATAACGCTAAAACTTGAGAATGGTTAATTGTACAAAATAAGTGTAAACGGAAAAAAGTCTTGCCTTGGTACAAGCTTTCCAAAACGTATTTGTAAGTTTTTTCTTCTTAATAAATGCTGTATTTGTTTTAAAAAACTTATTCAAACAATGAACGAACAACAAACATAGAATGCTAATTAAAAGGCGAACTCCTTTCTTGTAATGCAGCTTAGATTGTCAACATGTCAGCTGGTGTTGTGCACGGGTGGGGGAAACGTTCAACTTCGTTGGTCAAACAGCCTCCGATCTGCCACCATTTGACTACCTATTTATTTTGTTGAGCGCGCGCTACATTCAAATTCGTAAACGCACTTAGTAATATATCCTTATCACAAAAGATAATAATTCTAATAATATACAAATCTTCTTTATACTTATGTATGTATTACATAATATAATATTATGATATAATAATTACTCATTATTACATAATAATAGAAGTTCAGATTCCATTTAATTAATACTTTTGAGCTTTCATGTGCCCATATGGAAGTTCTCAAAAAGGGTCTTGTAGCCTATTAATAGGTTCATTAAGTATTATTAAAATATTGAAAAAACTATTTTCTGAATTGAAACAAAATTTTTTAAAGAAACAGTTATTTGTGAAACAAGTGCGTATTACACGCTATTTTTTGCAACGCCCGTCCGAAAAACTTGTTAGGAGGTGGTAACGAAAAATACTAATTTTATATTGCATAGAGTGGAGCAGAGACATTTTTTTGGAAAAAAATAAAAAAAAATTTGTTGACAAAAAATTTTCTTTTAAATTTTTTTTGAAGAAAAATGTTCTGAAAAAAAATGTTGTGCAAAAAAATGTTTGAAACAAAATTTTGTGGAAATAAATTTAAAAAAAAAAATCTTGTGAAAAAAATGTTTGAAAAAAAATTTTGTGAAACACAAATTTTGAAAAAAAAATGTGAAAAAAAATTTGTGAAAAAAAAAATTTGTTGGAAAAAAAATTATAAAAAAAAATGTTGGCGTTTCTACTCTTTTGCCAGGGGGGGGGGGGGGGCTACGAAACCCTGAATAGTCAATAATATATACTATTAATATTGTTTTCTGTATGATGCCTTCACACGTGCGTTGTATTTTGCACGCATTTCGTGAAGGCATATATGATAGCGAAATGCGTGTCATAACGCTCGCAGCTACGTGACTATCATCCCGTGATGGCGAAATGAACCCTCTCACGCACGCACAGCATGATAATCACACAATGCGGGTGATGTGAGACGCACGATTGTTATCTGGGATATAATTTTACGAATCAGGGTCTTAATACTTACCAAATTTTTAATTCATAACGTTCAAAATCGAATAGCTTTAGATATAAGTTTTGAAAATTTAACAATTTTCAATGAGAAGCGCTTGAAATTGAAGAAGTTTAATGCAATCGTAAGTATAGTGTTGTAGTGTTGTTATGCAATATGTAAATATGTTGTTTTTCAAAGGGAAGAAGACGACAAAAGTTTTAAAAAGTCCAAGGTTAGTAAAATGACGACGGTTCACCTGAAAATATTCAAAGTCAATTTACGTAAAAATTCCACCGTTTTTTACTCTTGATTTTCCTCTAGATTCGTCCTAATTTAAACTGTAAAGCGTATGTTCCAAGATTGTCTGCCTTGTGCACGCCCCTTGGAGAGAAGAGTTAATTTTTTATTTGAAAAACGAAAATTCACGTTTTTTCCAAAACGACACAAAATGAGAAAAAAGTCAGATAAAATTTTTTCTCTAAAAAATGGATAGAAGAATGTTTCAATATTTATTTCTATCTCACGTTATATTCGAGATTTTTGCGAAAATATATATACAACCCTTTGAAATTCATTTGTTCTCAATAATACAATTTTATGGTGTCATACAAAATCAATTTCTCTCAGTTTTTTCTAACTTCAGGATTCATCCAACACGTTGTTGAAACTGTTAAATTATGTTGTCTTTGGTCTTTTATGATACCGTAAAATTGTGCTGTTGTGAAAAAAATTAATATTAAAGTATTTTATACATATTTTTGCAAAAGTCTCGAAAATAACGCGAGATAGACAAAAGTGTCAAGATACATTTTTCTAGAACGTTTTTTTAAAAACAATTTATTTTGTTTGAGTTTTTGTTTCATCTTCTGTCGTTTTGGTACGTATTAGAATTCAAACAATAGAATGCTGTTTTATCTGTGCAGTACACAAGAAATGGCATTCTGTTGGTTGTATTCTAATCCGTGCTCCGCTAATATGCACTAATGGGACAGCGCCCTCAAACCACGAAAAATTCTCTCTTCTCTCCAAGGCGCGGATGCAATGGAAAACTATCATGTTATATACTCTTTATCAGAAAGAAAAAGATAAATACCTATATTAACTCAGAAAGATTACATTTTTAACAAACAAAATTGATCATTTTTTGATAATAATTTTGTCAATTTTTTTTATAGTAAAATCGACAAAATACGTGAAGGGTGGAAAGGCAAAAGAAGGTAACTGACAATTTTCCGAAAATGAGGGTTTTTGCTAGAAAATTCACTCAAAAATTCAAATACACATCATGTTAAAAAGATTTGTTCGAAATAGTAGTTTTTAAGGTACAATACCTTAAAGTTACATTTTCATATCCATGAAAAATAAAGACTTTTGTGCTCAAACTATTTTTTATGGCATTCAAGAAAGACATGCATTTCAGTATCTTCAGGTTTCAGTAACAAAAAATGTAAATATTATTATTTATCACTACCTGAAAGCGAAAAATCGTCTTGTCACACTGTCCATCTTATTTAAAATTGTTTTTCTCGGAACTATATAACTTTTTTCGATAAAACTTTTTCCCCCTGTATTCAGTAAGTTAACATCTTAGGGACGAATCATCAGTTTATTTTTTAAATGAGTATTTAATTTCTTATCACTGTCTCAATTCGACTCGGACAGGGTAAAGAGAAACGTATCAACCCGACATCATCACCTTCGGACGATATTTTCTCATAATTGGAAGCTTATTTTCAATCAAACTTTTTTGGTATCGATTAAGCAGTACGTCAGCTCGGAAGGAGAATTTTATTTATTTATTTTTTGAATTGCGATTTCGACTTAACACAATGTTTTTTCGCCTTTCCACCCTTCACGTGTCTTCTTATATTCAAGTAGCAAATGATTCTGTGACTTGAGAATTGACTACCTGCTCGAGTTGAAATGAATTCGGTCAATTAAATAATTACTTTCAAAGCGTTAAAAGTTGCATAATTTATGACGAAAAGTTACAACTGTGGCAATTTAAATCGCTCAATTATATATTTTAAGACATGAACAATTTTCAGTACTTCTTTTTCAATCTGTCAAATTTTGAGTGTTCTATCTAAATGTAAAACTATTCCATTTTTAAGATTTTAATTTTGAATAAATTCAATTTGATAATGTTAATTTGAATCATCTTTCTGTTTGAAAACCTCGAAATAAAAATTGTTCCATTTTTATGGCTTCTACAATTTAAATTTTTTCACTTAGAAATTGTCTAGTTTTGCAACAATTTGAATTTGAAATGTTTAATTTTTTCTTTAAATTACTTCAAATTTAGATTTGTTCCGCATTAGATTAATTAATTTCGAGATTGTTTTCTGGTAGGAGATAGTCAGGTAGAACCGGCCACTTTAGCTTTTTTTATGAACGAAATAGCCAATATCAATCGAAATAGTAATGTAAAGTGTTTGTTATAATTGTTTACACTAGAAAAAAAATATTCACCGAAAATCAAAAACGATTGAGGGTTTCTGTATTTACAAAAAAAAAGTTATTTATTAGTTTTAAAAATTTATAAAAATGCTATAAATAAGAAAATACGTGAAATTATTAATAAAAAATTACAATCTCCGTAGTTCGAGATCAATCAAAATCAATCTAATATTTGTTGCAGCTTTGCAAAAACATATGATAATAATAAATGATATGTTCATTTTTTTGACATGACAATAGAATGTCAATGTTTTTTGTCTACATGGTCTAAAATAATATAATAATAATGTTGGTCCATATTTTAGAAACTTCACTTTTTTTAGGGAGGAAGTATTTAGATCGTATTTTCTTTTAATATAATGAGAGATGAGCCCATATTTTCAAAATTAATCTTTGGAACAATAGGGTCGTTGCAGAATTACAACAATTGAATTTTTCAATAATAAATTACCTAAATAAATTAGTGATATTGCAAATGTTACAATTAGCTTGTGTTATTGAATCTCTTCTACCAATCAGAGAAGAAAAACTAAGGTTGATTTTAATGGCCTTCTTGGCTAACTTACGAATCTCAAATAAAAAAAGTCGAAACAGTGTACAGTTTTCTTCAGGCACTGTTTTTTTCAAGCATAACATTTAAAGATGAAAAGATTTTATAATTAAATAAAAAAATTGAGACTTCACAAAAATTCGTTTCTTTGTGGTCAAAATGGTTATCTATTTTTATATTTTCAGCTAAAGTTGAAAAACAAAATGATTATTTTTGCAACGACCCTATTCTAAAAGATTAAAATGTTTTTTTATTTTGGCAGAAAGTATCTACAGTTTATCCAGTCATGAGTGGCCGGGGCTACCTGACTCTCCCCTACTTCAAATTATAAATTTCTTAGTTGTTAAGATTTTAATTTGAAACTTAAAATAATCGGCGTTAAATAATATGTATTTTTAGTTCTCTCAGCATCATACCTGTAAAAGAAGAGCATAATGGTCAATGGAATTGCTTATTAGCCTCCGTCTATGGGAATAAGTCAAAGACAATAAACGTGATAGTAATTTCGAATCGTACTCGTTATTGTCCATTAACAGGTAACTATCTACATTCATAAGGACCATACAAAAATGTTACCTGTGCTCAATATGAAATTACTTTTTTTGTAGTCACTAGAAACAACAAAGGCACATATACATGGCCCCACACAGTCATAGGGTGGAAAGTTGAACTACCTTGCGAAAGTAGTCTCTTATCCAGTTTAATGCAACATCCATTATTAGCATCTTACCAATGCAACGCCACTGGAGGGTGGGAAAACTTAAACACTGAACAATGCCCCTACGTATCCTCCACGACCAAAGTTCTCGAGCAGTTTTCGAAAGTCAATCTCTCTTTAACAAAAACCAACTTAATTGAGACTGTTAAAAAATTTAAGAACTATACTGGAGACACTGTTAAGCTCACAGATCCCGTCGAGATAAACTTTATATCTCAAACGATTGAAAATTACTTGAGTTACTTGGTTGAGGAGAAAGAACTCGGACCGATGCTTGTAGACATCATTAACACAATACTCAATTTGCCGAAACAAATGTTGAAAGCAGCAGAAGTTAGCTACAAGTCTTGCACGAAATTAAACAACGCTGTGGAAAAAATTGCAGAGTTGACGCCGGCTATTCAGTCCCATAAAAATAACATGGCACTTGAGGAGATTAGAGTCAGGCCTGAAAGTTTTGTGGGGCTGGTCTGCATTTGGTACAAAAGCAATCATCCTAATGAGAAACGAGAACTCTACTGCACTATTAATAATAAAACAACAATGGTCAGCATGAAAGATCAGACGATCGAAGCATCTGTGCAATTACCTCCCTCACTCTTCAACCATGTCAAACATACGGGAGCAACACATCAACTTATTATCTCCATGTATAGTGATAATAGACTATTTCCTAATACGAATGAGACTGATAATATGGATATTTCATCGTGCGTTATCGGAAGTAAAATAAGTAGGTGTTCTTATATTATCTACATTTTATGTTATTCGATTCTTTTTTATTCCTCTAATACCTTCCATTCTTCTGCATTTGTACTTTAAATCGCGTCCTTTCTTCCTTTGTGCTTTTTTTCATTTCTTCTTGGCCTCTAAGTCTGTCAATTCCCTTTTTCACACATTCTATTTCTAGACACCTATCTTTATTATTTACTGCTTTTTTTCAAACGTGCAAGTTCTCTTTACCCTGTCAGTTGTACTTTTACCAGCTATTGTCGAACTACATGCCGTACCACGTTGAGCCCTAACCATCTTCAACCTGAAAACTGTGGAACTCTATGTTTCTTTACGAGAGACTTGAATATAAAACAATTGTTCCCAACTTTTTAAACGTTTTTTTTAAATTTAGTTTTTTTAGTGTTACCTCCAACAGTAAATTCAATGAAAATTATGCGAAATACTTTTTTAATATAATAACTCTCTTCCCTATAGTTTTTTGTGAAATAAACATATATTTTTCTGTAAAAGTAGAGTTTTATTTTATTTTTAATAAAATTGTCTGCTATACAAAACTTCCATAAAACACACATTTTTCAATTTATTCAATTATTTTTTAATACTTGTTTACTCATTTTTTAATGCGAAATAACACTTTGTAAACAATAATTAAATTGGTAAAAAAATTTGTTTCTTAACTTTAAATTTTACCTATTTCAAAAAGGGCTCGATACTTTATTTTCGTTTTGAGTATAAATCCTCTTCAAAATTATTTTAAAAAAGTATTCTGTAAAGAAAAGTCGGATGGAAGAACTTTCAGGCTGAAAATGATTGAGGCTCACCGTGCTAGGGTACATTTTCACATCTCTACCAACATTCTTCATTCTTGCATTGTTCCTCTGCCTTATTTAAATTCTGCAATCTTTATCCTTCTACCTTGTTATTATCTAAACATTATCCTAACTCTTAAAATGCTCATGAAGGGAGGTATCCATTTCAGCCAGATCTTGGGCCTTAGGAGTTACCTGGATATTAATGTTCCTTCTTGCCCTGAAATAACGATTATCCGTCAGGAGGAGCCTCCTTTCCGCGGTTGGTCTTCTTGTCGCTTCCTCGTATGCGGCTTGTTGATACAGCGGTTGGGGAAGCGCTCCGCGTACATATCCCTTTTTCGAGAGATAGGCGACTTGATTTTGCAATGATTGATGCGAAACGTGCTGAAGCTCTGGGTGTTTCTGGCACCACAGTGTGTATACGCGCCATAAAGCCTCCGTGAACAGGGAGAATGCTGGCATCGCATCAGTGTAGCAAGTCATCCTTGAGTTGATTCGTCCACTAAATGTGGGCGCTTCGTCGGTTTGTCGTGTTTCTATCTAAATTATTTCCAGCACCCCGAACTCTAGGGTTATCGGCACTGTTTGCCGACCGATTGTCGGGTGCTCTGCGCGTTCGATCGTTTTGAACCGCATCTACAACTTTTTGGTGGTGTCATTGTTGTTCCCACCAGCAGCTAAGTCCGTCCTTGTAGAGCCCCGCGTGTAAGGATAAGGCTGTATACTCTTGAGAGGTCGCCCGGTATCCCAGAGTTACCGTTTAAGACACCTCACCCAGGTGCGATTCAGCTCTTGGCACGGTTGTTACACCTCCGCTTGGGGGTTATTCCTTCGGGAACCACCATTGACAATTGTCCGCGCCAGCTTATTAATTATATTATTAAATATTCAGCAGCAACCCAGAATATTCGGTTAAAATAATTGTTTTCGTGATACGAGCTCTTGGTGTTATGAAGTTATCACTGGTTTGTAACCTGAAAGTCATATCCGCGTGTCAGAAACATGCCGAGATTGATGCAGAGAGCTGTCATAATTTGGTCGCTGTGTGTCTTGCGCTGTGTGTCCTCAAGCAATACGAGGGTTTTGTCGACCTGTCGTTGTGATTTCGTCGTGCCCTGTGGCCATCCATCTCACGGTCGTGGGAGATGGCCATAAAGGATAGTGGTACCTGTTTTAAAAAAAGGAAACTGAAATTCCATCGAATCAGGCGGGGGATTAGGAAAATAATGAAATTAGTGGACAATATATGCGTTAAATTATATAGCGAATAATAGGATTAAAAGGGTGAAGGGGGAATGCTAGCAACGTTCGTGGTTTTATATGTTGTGTTGTTTCATGTTCCTTTCAACTCTTCTCTCCTATTTTTTCACTCGAATCTTTTCCCTTGTTCTCATATATTTTTTCCGTACATGTTACTGTGTCTTTATCATCCTTATGTTACTCATTTCTGTAAATGTCCTCTGTTTTCCTTTCTTCTTCCTTCCTCCTTTCTTCAAATTTATAAATTCATCCTTTATATTACAGTTGGAGCAGGAGTGGAAAATTTAACAGAGCCAGTTTACGTTATGCTGAAAGCACCCTTGTTCCATTACTCTGGCAGTCAGCCAATCCCTGTTGTTTGGGATTCTACTTTAAATGAAAAAGGAGGATGGAGTAGCGATGGTTGTCAATTTTTAAATTTAATTAACAACCTTATATTCTTCCAATGTAACAGACTTGGATATTATGGGCTTCTTCAAGACGCTAATCATCTTAATGAAGAAGGCAGAAGGTAACCTATCACTTTTTGACTTTGTCAATTTGATATTGTCATCGTCATCAATAATAACGGATATGAGATTCAAGATACTCTCTTCTTTCTATTTTCAGTTTAACCGGTGCTAGATTCAAATACTCTAATCCTGCGATTTACGTTGGAAGTCTTATTGTGATAATGTGTCTGGTTACTATCACTGTAACTTACGTATGCTGTTACCCATCAATTGCAATGCCTAAAAAGGCAAAACATTCTATTATAAATACCTGGATCGCGATGACTCTGCTTTGTGTGCTATATAGCGCTGGAATTCAACAGACTGAGAATGTCGAAATTTGCCAAGGTGTTGGATTAGCATTGCATTATTTGTCTTTGTGCTGTTTTTTATGGATGGCCGCGTCGGCAAGGTATGCTCTATGTTTTGATTTTAGTTATCCATATTTATAACTCGTTTTCAATCAAGATATAGGGTAAAAGAACCAATTATCGAGAAAATTGTCAATCTTCAATTTTATTATCCTCTTTCTTATAAACGAAAACTTCCAAACTTATGAATTTGAAAATTTGGAGAATTTGTTTAAGTCTTACGGTCCACATAAATTAAAAATAAATTGAGATAAAAAGCATTTTTGGTCTCAGATGTTTATTTTTAATCAAAACCTCCTTCTTATTCCTTGACGTTTCGGTAACAATTGCGTACCTTTTTCAAACGTTTTTAAACCTAAATAATAATTAAAAATTAAATTACTAATGTTTTAAAAGAAATCGAGAATTAGATTAAATAATTTTTTTTTCGCAGATTAATATAAAAGGTTTTACCTGAGCTATAAAATAGTCTGACATAATCAAACAGACCAAATAGAGACAGATGGTAACAACTCGGAGAGTAAAAATAAACCATCGAAAAAACATAAAGCGATGTCAATTTGGAAAAATTCCAGTCAAATAATGAGTCAAATAAAATCACTTAAAAAGATTGTTACAGAAGTCTCAAAAATCGAAGAGACTTCAATCACATAAAGACTACATTTTAAAAAAATATAAAAGAAATTTTTCGTGGTTTTTGGAAGGACTAACAGAAATTAACAACTGACAAATACATGAAGACAGTATACGCAATGAAGTTGATAAACAGAAGAACGTTTTTTCACTGAAACTCGATGGTTTATTTTTACTATCCGAATTGTTGCCATCTGCCTCTATTTGGTCTGTTTGATTATGTCAGACTATTTTATAGCTCAGGTAAAACTTTTCATATTAATCAGCGAAAAAAAAAATTTATTCAATCTAATTTTCGATTTCTTTTAAAACATTAGTAATTTAATTTTTAATTATTATTTAGGTTTAAAACCTTTTGAAAAAGGTACGCAATTGTTACCGAAACGTCAAGGAATGAGAAGGAGGTTTTGATTAAAAATAAACATCTGAGTCAAAAAATGCTTTTTGTCTCAATTTATTTTTAATTTATGTGGACCGTAAGACTTAAACAAATTCTCCAAATTTTCAAATTCATAAAAATTATCGGTCAAAGAAAGGATTGATTTGTACCCATCAAATAATTATACAACTTCCAAACTTGTTTGTCTGGACAGAAAATGTACACAACTTTAATTTATGTATGTATTTTTGTACATCAAATTAAAATTTAATATAAAAATGGTGATAAAAAGACAATGTGTCAAAAAGATCCATTTGTCGAGGGTATGGCGCGAATTGGCAACTTATTAAAAAATTCAAAAAAAGTATAAATTTACTTAATTAATGGATAAAATTTTAGAATAAAGTTTAATTATAGACAAGTAATAACTTGAAATACCACTTAAAAGAGAGAACGCTCGTAATTTGTTAATTAAATAAGACATCATCAATACATATTTGAAATTAAAAAAGGTACAATAATACTTTGTTCTGATATTCTTCATTGAAAAACGGAAAGATTAGGAAGGCTCTAATTCACAAACTCGCAAAATCCCTGAATTAATTAATATTTTCATTATAACAATCGTTAGATATAATAATCATAAAGTTATCAATAATCATAATCATCAATAATCATAAAGTTTAATTTTGATGCAACCCTAAAACGTGCTTTCGCAATTCATAAACGACAATCGGTTCATAAAAGAAAATGTCGAAGGCATAATTTCTCGAGCCGAGTCCTCGAGAAATAGAGCTTGACCAACACTGTCCCCAATTGTCCAATGTTTTATTTAAATAAATACTAAATCTACTTTTTTCAGCAAATTTACAAATAGTTCCAATTTAACCATGGTAACCAACGCAATATATGTATTAAGAAATTGGCGACTTTCCATCAATTTAATGAGGGACTCTATTACAGATATCAAATTCGCAATGAATTTCTCTTCTACAAAATGGATTTTTTTAGAGTTTGTACTTTACAGTACTTACATTATTATAATATCGATTTTATGTTCATGTTGATTATAATTCACTATTTATTATCAAAAATATCTGGTAAACTAGGCTTTAAATTTCTATGAGCACTAACGTTCAACTAAATTCTAATTTATTGAATTTTAGTCGCTTTTATTGGATTTTCTTACATTTTATTCAATTAATTTAATTCAAGGTGAACATGAATAAATGTAATTTTAAAAAACTCTTCTAATGTAAACGCAGCTTAATTTAAGTGATTTTGGGCTAATTTAATAGGAGGAATATAACGGAATATAGTTTATTTCACCCTGAATTTACCTAAAATTGGTCAGGGAAAAGTCGGGGAATTTTGAAAATGAATTTTTGCAGCCAGTCCAATAGGAAATACACCAACCAAATTTTTAAATACATTTTTGATTTATAAAAACCCTAGTATCTTCTGTTAATCTAAATTATCATTGTTACAGCCATATGTACAAACGTCTTTCAAAATCTGTCGTCGAGAACTTACCTGATGATGAATTGCATGAGCCGGCAATTCGCAAGCCCTTACTTGGAATTTATCTTGCTGGTTGGGGTATCGCACTAATAATTTGTGGTATATCTGGTGCAATCAACCTTCGCGAATACGCTTCATATTCTCACTGCTTTTTAACATCGGCGCCTTCGTTGGCTGCTCTCTTTATGCCAGCGGTTCTTCTTTTCATCTACTTGATCATTCTCTACATGCTCATCAGATGCACTATTAGAAATAGTGACTTGAATGGTCAACTATCTGAAGGAACTCAAGCGACTGAGAATATGGATTTAGAATTATTAGAGCCAAATGCAAATGCAACTCCTGATGGAGCAAGTTTGCACAGTTCTCAAACGGTCTCATCCGAAGTTGAGGATGTAGAGCATTCTCAAATAACGCAACTGAAGGGACAAATTATTGTCATGGTTTTATACCTCACTACTTGGTCCTTTGCTGCTTTGACTACTGCCAAATTACTAAACTCGTACATTTCTTACAAAGAAACGTTGTTTGCTGTTTTATACGCAATTTCCGCAAGTTCATTGGGAATTTTTATACTTTTCTTTTATGGAATTGCCCGAAATGATGTACGATCACAATGGTTGTTGATGCGGTGCTGGTTGAAGAAACGAAAGCACAGATGCTGCAGACCACGCGGCGTTTCTGATGCTGTGTCTCCCGTGCCTACACAACCGCTAACTTCGAATCTTCCGGTTCCATTTTCTAATTCACAAGCTACTCAGGTTTGTATTAAAATTATTACTAATAGATTTTGCATACAAAATTTTCAGAATGCTCTCTAATATATGTCTAAAGATTCTAACCCTAATCGTATTAAACATAATAAATATATCATATTGCATTCCATAGGTAACATCGGATACGAATTCAGTCAGTTCATCAAGACACACTAATAAATCGCAAACTAGTTACAATATAGGCAAACTTGCGGATTTAGGAGTTGCAGCGACAGTTAATCCATCTGAAATGAGTAACGTAAAATTGATAATGATGCATCGACAGCAATACAGATCTAATAATTCAGTCACGACGTACAATAGTGAATCGGCGCCTGCTTGTGTGGAAATGTTCTACAATCCACATCAAAGTGGGGTAGCGCGAAAGTTTTTCAAACGGCAGCGCAAGCATACTAAAAATAATAACCTTGGACCAAGGAAACAGGGCGACGGTGGAATTACAAGTGATGGAGGTAGTTGTATCTCTATTCCTAGACGAGCAGTTAACTTAGAAAATGATATTGGAAGGAGTATTCTCAGTGGTGGAACGAAAGTTAATAATACGAATATTCACGTTGAGTTAAACCCGGTGAATGACTTAAAAAACGTCAACATTCTCTCAGACAGTGGAGGTAGTATGTCAGAAGAGAGGAATCTTCCTTTGCGGTTCGTGATTGGACAAGAGAGTAACGTTAGAAACACGAAAAAGGTTAACAATGATTCTGCTCATCACGATTTGCAGGATTCGATCCATTATCGTATGACATCTTCTACAAGAGGTTGGTATCTTTTTTAAAACAATATTTTATCAAATAAGTATGTATAGTGTTGCCCACATGGAAAGGAATTTCGGACAGCTGGGGTATTTACACATATCACCCAGCGCGCCCTCTGTTTGAGACGTCTGCTGTCTTTTTTGAGGAGCTCTGCTGCCCCACTGTGGGGTGAACGAAGGGTCAAACTCCTCTGTACGAACATCTGATGCTGTATTCGCCCCACGTATGAGACGGTGGCACTATTGCAGGGGTCACCAGCGGGGGGAAATTTCTCGAGTCCAGCTCCGTTAACACGTGTGGATCGCTCGCGTCGTCTCTCCCACCAACTCAAAGGGTTCGGGGTGGTGGCAAATTCTATTCTATGACGTCAGAATTTACCACCACCCCGAACCCTTAGAGTGGAGTGGAGACTCATGGTGGAAAAGACGAAGCGAGCGATCCACACGTGTTAACGGAGCTGGACTCGAGAAATTTCCCCTCGCTGATGACCCCTGCACTATTGCAATGGAAGAGCGGACGTACCTTAAGCGAAGGTCACGCTGTGATTCTCCGTTTAATGCATCAATAGGACGTATTAGTACCGCAGCTGTTCCAAATTTCTTTTAATGCGGTTAGCATCTGAGCAGCTATTCTTACATAGTCTACTTTTTGTTCGTGGCTTCTTGCTGTTCAGCAAATATACAGAACGAATACATAAAATTACAGCTTGATTCTTCGCAATATTATCTTAGCTACTATAGATATGAATACCACAGATGATACAAGTAGCTTATGACAGTGCCGACGCGACGCCTGAATCCAGTCCATTTAAACCTCACAACGAATAAAAGAAAAGCGAGTCAGAATTCGTCACGCACGCACAGGCTAGACCCACAACTCTCAAAAATATTATTACAAAAGTAAAAAAATTATATTTTCACTGATGAAAATTCCCCCGTATCACTAATATTATCTTATTCAGGAGGAAGCCCGAGGAATCTACCCGAAAGAAACCTGAATAAAGTCGGAACATATGAATCTTAAAATTCAGCCGGGTGGCATTCCTCGCGCACTAGTCGTTCATCACTATTCCAACAATGCCGACGTAGGCCAAGACCCAAAGTAATCGCACCGATAGGCCCGCTCTGTCCGATATCGTGCAAGAGCTCCTTGCAACTATTATAAAAGAATCCGGGTTTGGGAGATCTTGGACAGACCAGGGAGGCTTGTTTGCTTCTACCAGGAGCACCTGAATGAGAGTGAAACTCATTAACCCCAACGGAACCCGCATAGCCAGATATAACACCTGATCTTATATGTTGTGCGGAGACTTACTGGGATAAATAAAAAAAGGGGCACCTCACTTCAAACAGGTCTTGACCCGATTAACGTTAGAATTGATATTCAAAATTGCCGGTTTAGGCCCCCATGAGACTTATGATAACTTACGATATTTTTTGCAACACCCACCTCGATGGTAAGAACTTGCATGCCTCTAAATGATGTGTAAAGTGCATTAATCTAGCAAACAGTGCTTATGCTGCAAGTTTCATACTCGTCGGCAGTCGCCTACGTAACATACTTGTATCACAAATAGCTATTATATGTGGTACCCAAGTGAAATTCGTATGCAGGAATACACCCAACTATATCAGTCTCGTTTTTTTAGAGAATTACACGTTCTCAATGGCGAGGGAGATCTCGTCTGAAGCTACCCTTAATTTAGTAAAGATTCACGGCTAAAGCTTGGGGATGGAGATGGATAGATCCCTATCTTCGACTTGGAGTATTCGCTGCCGGTGACTTGCGTCCTATGGTCGAACTCGAAGGGGGCCTCGCCGACTTGCGTCCTCGCCCTCCGTTCCTTCTTTCCCTCTCCACTCGCTGCTTCACTCATTTTTTTTACCTCTTATTTCCCTAATTTTCCCTTCCCACTTTTTCCAGGCTTAGGACTGGCAACGTTCTCGACTATAGTACTTTACTTTTAATGCTGGCGTCTTTAAATAATGTATATAATACTTTTGTCACTTTGAAAAAATCTCAATCGTTTTTTGTTAATAACAATATTTTGATAAACAAATATGGATATTTGATATAGCTTCCGTTTTTAAACGTGTTTTTAAAATTAGATACAAAACAAAAACTTTGTCTTCTATAGATTTTCTTGCAATTTAAACAATTTGTTAATTACGGCCTCATAAACAACTAACTGCAAAATAATAATATATAATAATGTGAAAATATATAATTTTTCAGTTTATAGGATATATATAAATCACTTTTAAACTGGATTGATTTGTATGCGGATAAAGAGATCAGATTCGGCAAATCTAGGATTTTGTTGATAACAATTGTTATTAACATACATACAGAAAGTTTATAAGGAAGCTACCGGATAAATAACTTTAAAAATCGAAACTGTAAAATCAAATATCTATTTTTTTATAAGAATTCTTCTTAACAAAAAAACGATTGAGAATTCTGCAAAGTAACAAAAGTATTTGTAATCAAGATAATTTCCCCAAGGTTTTTTACAAAAGTTATAGCATCGACCTTGTACAATGTACACAAAGTCTTCTATTAAGAAGTTCAAAAAATTGCACACTTGTTTATTAAAAAAATACCAGTTTTAACACATATGCAGCAGCAAATATCTCAATTATTTTAGTGCAAATTCAATTATTTATAACGCTCTCACTCAAGCTCTCATTTGAAAAATAATGTAATTGTTTAAAAAAATTGTTGCACCAGGTTTCGAAAAAAAACCTTGATATTCATAATCAGAGGACTTTTGCGGAATTCTCAAGCCAAAGTTATTGCGTCGTACTTTTAGTACATACAGAACTGTTACTGGCTACTCGATCATAAGAAGAAGTTATTGTGATTATATTTATTGATGGTTTCAAATTTTAAGGTAATTGCCTCCTTTCTGAACTACCCCTACTCCTCTCATGTCAGGTCCCCCACTCGACTGGTGGGGAAGAGAGAGAGAGGACTACTACTTGGCTAGGCCCCCCGTCGATTTTGACCATAGGACGCAAGTCAACTGCAGCTGGAGTATTATCACCTCAACCGCCTGCCTGATCAGGTCCAGAGAGACCCTGATCTTTGTGTTTCGCAATCAGGAGTAAGTCATCGGCGTACTGTGACACCCTCGCCCCACAAGGAATGCTATCCGCAAATATACGCAGCCCCAAACTTGCACAGATCCAAGTTCAAGAGGATAGAGGATAGATTGATAGAACGCTGCTTAGCGTAACACCAACACCATAAACTGTAGAAGCGCCACCAAAAATATTGGACATAGATGCGGCAGCTTGATTGAAGCACTTTTAAGAACGTGTGGTGCTACTAAGAATTCCTTTGGGAAACATAGATAGAGATATCTTTGTCTTTTTAGAGAGATGTCTCTGATTATCCTGTTTTCCGATGGAATTTGTAGTATAGCAACATATATTCCATAATCTTTGTGGTGACAGTAATAACACAGTTCATGCCTAATCTGCCCCTTTCAAATTCACTATTTCTTCTCCCTCATAAATTCCAATCCACGTTGGCATCATCCTCTGCAAAAGCTTACTCATATAGTTCAAAACAGAGAATTCGGGCGGAAGCTCTTCCCAAGAGGTTTGGATATGAAAAAATGAAGTCCAAAACTGGGTGGGTAGGGGCCCTTATGATCTCATGTGATGCCTTAGTACGAGCCTTGGAGGCATCCAGTACCACCGAGAACTCGGCGGAGGTGGAAGGGCGGTCCATCTGATCATCATCGTCTATCTTTTTGACTATAAAATTCACGGCTGGAATAATATGCTGAGCGACAAATTTGTCCTGCATGCTGCGAAGAGCGTGAGGATCCGGATGCGTGCTAACTCCCGTGCTCCTCGCAGTATTGTGAGAGACCCAAGCACGCACAGTATGTCATATCTAGTTAAGTCCTCTGGAAGGATTAAGTAATTCGAAGAAAGGTCAAAAGGAGCAAAATTTATGGATTATTAGGAATTTTGTAGACTCGTTATGCATTTCTCCCGTAGAGATGAGCTCTCGCATCTGATTAATCTGGTATTTTTCGAGATACGTTCGCTTTCTGCATACTGCCACAACGCATTTCGTAACCAAACAGTTGTTGAAGATTGCAGCAGGGCCAATACACTCCTCCAGAGCAGCAATCCAGAGGAATAAGCTCCTCCGTGCCCCTATGGAAAAGAAACTAGTTTAGCTATTTGACATTAAGTCGGTGTTGGATCATGCCATCGTACGAGTGGCGTCAAGACCACCCATGACCTGAAAGTGGTCCGAAACAAAGGTATCTTCAGCTCATATCGCCGGGACAATATGGGTCAACAAAGCCGTCATAAAGATTAGATCAGGGTCTTTGATTGTCTACATCAGAGGTCTCCACAATCCGCAGGTGCAGCCTGACCCAGGATCGGCTGCACTCGAGTTGCGGTCCACGGTCAAAATCAACGGGGGGCATTCTTCGCGTTGCGGGCTCGGATCAGTGCCAGGGGCCTTTCCCCTCCGATCCTTCTTTCCCTCTCCACTTGAGACTTCCTTCATTCCCTTCGTCCCCTTTTTCCCCCGAAATTTCCCATCACACTTTTTCCAGGCTTAGGACTGGCAGCATTTTCTACGTATCTACTTATACTTGAGACTGGCGCGTTTAAAATTTTTTAGGAAATATGTATGGTCAATAACTCATTCTTATAACATTATTATAATATGAATATTAACTCGACTCAAGTGAAATAAATAATACGATTAGCAACATATTTCCCTTACATGCATGTACTTTTTTTTAATATTCATTATTTGTAGTTCCATAGAATAATCTGAAAATTTTAAACAACCATAAATATTGTTTCTGTTATGAGAAAATAAAAATCCAGTGTATAAGACACAATAAGACACTGCCAATTATCCTGATTTTCTATACGTACGTACCCATTTCGTAACTATTGAGAAAATCCCCCCCAGTCCCTACTGCCCTGAGTTCGTCGCACGGGTGGGGAAGCGAACTCGGAACGCAACTTCTCAGACCTAAAGTGACCGCGAAGGGTTTTCTGACCGTGGACCGCAACTCGAGTGCAGCCCCCAGGATCAACTGGCCATTTTCAGGATCTACTTTTTTCTTCTATGGGAAGTGAGATAAAATTTATGATTCCCTGAAAGAAAATCTTAGTTGGAAGGGTTTGGTTCATAAACCTGAACCTCGAGGGCCCCCTTTTTTTCTGCTGTGCCGAAAGCAACTCTTTGAAGGACATCGACTGAGGTAAAGGATGGGGATCCTTCTTGACAATTCTTTGTCAAATCTGAGTAGATCCGACCTATTGACCCGAGATCGCCAGTAGATACAGGATCTACATTTGGAGACCCCTGGTCTACATCCACATAATAACGATGGATGATGGATTGATAATTAATACCCGCGTTTATTACACAAATGAACAAAGTTATATTCAAGGAGATTCCAATAAATGTACATTAATAGTTTCAGATTAAACAAATAGATGTAATGCACGTTAATAATCATTAAGTGTACCTCAAACGGTACTAAAAAAGGGCTCACGTTCACGCTTGTCGTTCACTCAAGTACGCACATATCGATCTCTCTCCCTCATCGAACATACATACACACACGCACACCGCTCTCCCACCTTGCACGCCGATCGCACCTGCGCATCATTAATTATCCTCGCACGTTCAATTGAAATTCATAAAAGTGTTCAAATGTCTTGTTCGCTATCAGATATACTGCCCTCTTATTATCTTTGATCCCAGGGTGCCGGGGACCCACATCGCGGACAAATCATTTCTCGAGCCTAGTCTCCACTAGATGCATGGTTTTTCTAGTCACTACCTTTCAATCCACATAGATATATTAAGACAAAACAAATAAAACTATTGATTATGGGGTATAAGATTGTTACCACCACACTCTGCACTATTTATTAGTATTTTTTTACGAATATTTTTTAATATGTGCAGATTTTAAGCGTTACCAACCACTGTTTGGTAGGCTGATCATTGTACATATTACTCTTATTTTAATAATATTTCAACCCAACTCTTCATAACTCCAGAAATGGGTTTTTGTTTTTATTTTTGCCAATACGCGATAACCCGAGTACTCCGGCTGGTACCCGACAGCACGAGTATTACTCGGGTACCCGGGTAATCACCTCAACGGCCAAGTTGAGTATGGCATTATTTTGTGATAAGGTTTTATATTTGCGGCGAAATATTTTCATAGGAAAACACGTCATCACTAAACCATGACGTATTACACAAGTACAATTAAGCGCCCAAAGCGACGAATTCAAATTCAAAGTAACTTACTGCTTATAATCTATTAAGAAATTTCACAAATTGACAAATTGAAAAGGTCCCTTATCTTCCGTTTTTATTTTTTCTTCATTTTGCATTATTTTGCAATTTTTTCATTGAATCCTCAAGTAAGGGTTATGAAACTAACCCACATGTATTTTTTGTTTTCATTTCACGGAAAAAATGTATCCGTAAAAAAGTCATGAACTAGTAGCTAGGTCTCGGATATGAAAAAAATTCATCGGATATTGATATTATATTGACAATTCTAAAACTGTTCATTACTTTCTTTTACGTGAATAATTACAAAAATATTACGAATGATTGGAAAAATATTCTTAGAGCACTCACGAGCTTGCCCGACAAATCCAGGGACTGGAAAGTAGGTTCGCCTGTACGTGGACCGCAAACGCGCTCGCCCGAATGCGCGGTGCGTGTGTATGCTCGGATGTGTGCTTCGAGTTCGTCGGATGAGTGGTTAGAAGTTTTATAATACCTATATTGTTCGACCCCGATGGCTACGCGTGTTTACGCACTCCTGGTTTATGTTTAGAAACCGGTGACTCAGCAGTCTTTGAAGGTTCGAATCCTCTGAGTTGCGAATTTATAAATTAATATAAATTAAATCGCAAAATAAAATTTTTCCTCATTATATTTCAGAAATCATAGAAATAAGGATGTAATGTTTCATTTTTTTATCTCGTATCCGAGACCTAGCTAAAAGTTCTCGACTTTTTTACGGATAAATTTTGTATGTGTGACCAGACAGTTTTTCGTCTTTTAATTCCTAGTCTGAACTTTTTCAAAGATTTGGAAATCGTTGAATACTTAACTTTCTTTATTTTTTCCAGCAGATTCTCATCACGTGATCCAGGAAAATCAGAATGCAGTGTCTATTAGTCCATACGAATCAGACACAGGATCCAAAACAGAAGAAAAAAAGCAACTGCGCAACGCCTCCCAACAGTGCAGTTTGGAGTGTAGCTCAGATATGGATTCGATGGTCCAAATAGTTAGTGAAAAAAGCGAACAGAACTTTTCAGAAATTGATGATATGCTTGAAAGACCAAGAAAAAAGAAAGGCAGGTGCTCAAGTTTCGTCGACACTAGTAATGTCGACGATCATCAAAGCTCCGCCTTGAAGAAATCAAGTTATTCTTGCAGTATGTATACCTTACCTACAGACTGTACGAATTCCTTAAAAAGCAGAAGCTGTCGCAATTCCATACGTGATGCAATGTCTCTCGCAAGCTCAAAAAACTGCGAATACTCTAAATCCTCTTACGTTGATTCCCTCTCTTCAAACTCGCACCTACAAGAAAAAACAACCGACGGTTCTCGGGAATCAATGGGTTCACCATTCATACAGGAGACTTATAAATCTATCAGCGAAAATGACTTGGTCCGTAGAGGACCACCGATCTGTGATTTATTAAATAGCCAAGACTGTCCTCTGATCTCTTGCGCAGAACAGCGTGCTCTGGAAGTACTGCAGTTATCGAATTTCGAAAGGAAAGACGAAATTCCACGTAAAATCGGAAAGAACTTTTATTCTCTAAGTGACCTCGAGCAAACAAAAGGCTCGATTGGTGTTGTTCAAAGATATCAAGATATTAACGCCAGTATAGGTGTTGATTATGAAGATACGAACTTCAGTAGCAAGCAGAATTACTCTGACGATGACGTCGCAGCCTTAGATGATTGTCTCACTCAGGATTCCTTCTTTGATTTATCAAATGTAAATAAGGAAACCAGTGTTTGAACTGCATTATGGGGAAGTAACTCGTTAAAATTAACGAAGTTACTGAAAAAGTTACTACCAGAGTAACTTTTGTGGTTATAGTCACAGTAAGGTTGTTGCCAAAAAAACAATTGTCTTTCACTTTTCACTAAAAATATAGAAATAAATTTTATATAATCTTATTGACTATAAGGAAATGAGTTCTTTGAAGTCTTTATTCTTTTATTCATCCTAAAATCTGTAGATTTTGAAAGATTTGAATGCAATCACTGGTTGGCAAAAAATTGCCTAATTTTACTCCATAAATACTAGAATTAAATCTTTTTCATATAATTAGGACCTAATCTTGTTTTGAATCAAATCTGTATTTGGAGCGAAAAGAGTGCCTAATTTCAATCGTTTTTCTGTAAAACGCATTATTTTGCATTCTAGTCCGAGACTTATTGTGATATTTAAATTATTACTATTTTATTTTTCAATTTCTTCCGAAAAAAAAAGTATTTAAACCACATGTTCTTTTACCAGTGTAAAGAGTAGGTAATTTATAATTGAAAAATGCAATTGTAAATCATGCAACGACCCTATTAGTACTATACAAGTTTTTTATCTGACTTGGTTCCAATTTTTCAGGAACCAGCAATTTTACTTTTTTGAGTAACTTCCCTAACCCTGTTGAGGTGGCAAAAAACATATCTTTATGGTATTTTTATGGCGGCACTCTACTACTAGTCGGATTCAAAAGTATCCAAATTTGTAATTTATAAGTGTTTAAACGATCATTTTTAGAATCTCGAGTTTTATTTGATAAAAACTATTCACTGAAAATCATAGATTTATATAATGCTGTTTGATGAATGTCAGAAAATTATATTGAAACTGCCTAGTCCAAAAAATTTTTTACAGGGCTAAGCAATATTGTTTCGTTTTATTGATAGGACGAATGTCAAGTATCTTCCGTAAACGTGCTAAAATGACAGCAGTCTACTTTTGCCTGATGCCAAGATTATATGATACTCTTTTATTCGTTACCTCTGCATAAATAATGTCCTTTTGAGTTTACAGGATATCAAATCGATTCTTATTGAATTTAAAAATCCTAAAGAAGTTTGAATAGAGAATACATCTTTTTTTAGAGCGATCTAGCGAGCATTTATTTATTAATGAAATGATTACAAGAAGCTCTATTTTCAAGCTCTATCTGTTTGTAACACATGCGAGTAAGCTTTTCGCCATTATTTACATATTTGCAATAATATGTGTATATATATATATATTCGATATAAGGTGTATGTATTAGCTATTGTATAATGCAAGGTGGTAGTATGTTTTTTCTATTAATTTGTTTGAAATAACCGAAATTGGCTTTCTGATGTTCAGAATATTATATTCAGTATTTACTTAAATTTTAAAAATACTCCATTAGAGACAGTGGCGATTTAATCGAACAAAATTAAGGCACGTTTTGTAGTATTAGAATTCAATTGCGCAGCTTCTATAATTTCAGTACATCCTGTATTACATATTGACTTTATTAGACTTTATTATACATCACTTATGACTTCTTTGAAGACTGATTCTTTTTTTTTACATTTATACATTTTACTATGCGTCATGGTGATATGATGCTGACGGGAGCGCTCCCAAGATTTCAGATCCCAATTTTATCAAAACTGTATGTATATATAATCTTGCTGTAAATACTTTTTACTTTTGAAATAAACATTTGAGTTAATGGCTAAAGAAAGATGTTTTCTTCAGTTTCCTGTTAACATACAAAAATTAAAACATGTAACGCAAACTTTTGCTTGATATATCCTAAATACAACTTCGTATTATCTGTACAGCTCTCACAGGCTTGCGCGTATGATTTATGCATATATCGATTCTAAAATAAGTAAGAAACACTTTAATAATTTCGTTTGTCATTATTAAATTTGTTATTTGTGTGGATAGTGCGAAACAAGGCTGATTTCGTGAGTGTGGCGGCGCCTCCACTCAACTCTGGCTCGTGTTGCGAACTTCACACTCACGAAATCCGCCTTGTTTCGCACCTGCTAAAGACAATATTTGTTATTTCAACCTCATCGCGAAAAAGTTCGACGGGAAACACCAACAATGAAAAAGAAATAAGACGCGATTATTAAACATCTACGCATCAAGCCTGCAAGACGTGGATGTACATGTACTCTCATTGCTCGGCACTGCCGAGCAGTACTTACCATATAGTACTTGACCGTACTATGGTTGCAAGAAACCTTTGCGATTTTGGTATGGGTTTCTTAAGACGGATGTCTTGAACGATGCTTATCCGCGCTTGCTCTCTCGCAGGTATGGAAACTGTGGAGCGGGTCCACCACAGAACTTCGTTGCAAGAAACCAGTGTCGAAATCGTAAGGGTTTCTTAAAATCACAGCACGGTCAGGTGATGAGCTTTTCTCGCGCAGCGAGACTGCTGTTACAGCACTGAATGTTTATCTTTCCCAGTATAATAAGACATTCTCGTTTTTTCTCCTCTGTCCTGCCTTTTCATTTCCAAAATTTCTATGCCTGTATTTCTTTACCAGCAAAGAATTCTTGTTATACATTTTGATTGTTTAGAACTTAACTAACTTAAGGACGGATCAAATATTGTATTTTGATTCGCAATAATTTACACCATCAACATTAAAACTTGTATCTACAGGTCGTTTTATTTACTGGGGAAGCAACAAGTTGATATTACTACAGTACATGAAGCCATTAGTATTTTTGCACTAATGATAAAACTACTGTTTTATCTTAAGTTTGAAATCAGGAAGTAGATATTAATGAAAATCTTAATAGTTTTCAATAGTATATTACGACCCAAGACCAGAAAGTTGGATTTCCGTTCGCCTCGGCCTTCATATCACGCACGCCAGGACATCCAATATTTTTGGCCGTGTGGCGTCTACTATTTTTCTTCATCCCCAGCCGAAATTACGTTTAATAATTAATGTTAATTAATAAAATGCGTTGTCGGCTGCTAGCTCGGATGCTTTTTCTTTTGTGGCCTGCATCAGCATGTGCGCCACCTAGCGTAGCGCCACTGATGCTACTCTCTGTCAGCTGAGTGGATGCATGGGATTCGGTCGCCCGCCCGACTTTTGCAAAGCCGAGGCGAAGACGAGGTTTTTATGGCCGGGGCGGGTATCAAAAACAGCTCTTTTTTATTTTATATTTTTTTGTAATTTTTGATTTTCAATTGTTTTGTGCTATATTTTGATGCACAAAAATCGCAATAACGTTCAACGATCAGTTTTGAGGTTGAACACATCAACGCTCCTTTTTTCCATTCACCTGTCAAATAGTATATTACGACCCAAGGCCAGAAATTTGGATTTCCGGGCGTGTTACGCCCGCTAGGGCATCCAATATTTCTGGCCGTGTGTCGTTTACTATTTTTCTTCATCCCCAGCCGAAAGTACGTTTAATAATTAAAGTTAATTAAGAAAATGCGTTGTCGGCTGCTAGCTCGGATGCTTTTTCGTTTGTGGCCTGCTTCAGCATGCGCTCCCAGCCATCTCGCGTAGCGCCGCTGCTGCTCTCGGTCAGCTGAGCGGATGCATGGGAATCGGTCGCCCGCCCGACTTTTGCAAAGCCGAGGTTTTGCTGGTCGGGGCGGGTATCAAAAACACATCTTTTATTTTATATGTTTTCATAATTTTTTATTGTTTTTTATATTCTTTCCTAAACTTCTTCATCGTTTTGAGGTTGAACACACCGATTCTCTCTTTTTGCCATTCACCTGTCAAAATAAATATTTTTCGGAGGCTAAGTACAGAATAATAGAATACTGAGCGTTGCTACGTCAGCGAGCCACAAAAATCTCGCAGCCAATCAGAGATCGCGTTAACTCTACCAGGCCGCGAAAGCCACTGTTCCCGGACAGAAATGCGGCCGGGAAGACGTACTTTCGGCTAGGGGACGAAGAAAAATATGTTTTGTACTTCTTTTAAGGGGTATGACCACAGTAGCGGGAGCGAAATCATAAGTATATTCACCATTTTTTTTTGTATGAAAACTTAATTTAGTTTTAAACTAATTATGTGTAAATGAAGCTCCAACATCAT
>CAKNXH010062862.1:0-12308 GCA_932178445.1 Andricus quercusramuli | reverse complement strand
ATATATATATATATATATATATATATTTTTTTTTTTTTTAAGCAAAATGGCCGACTTCTGTTAAGTCCTTTTCGAAGAATTTGTTTAGGGGCTCCGCGGCTTGACAGGTAGAATACCTAGTCATAAGAATACCTACAGAAGTACATATGGAAATCTAAAAATATTGATTTTCCGAAAATGGCAGGCATTTGAAGTTGACAGTCGAATTTTCAGTGAAAAAATTCGTATGAAAATGCTCATAAAATAAAAAGTTTTCAATTTATTGGAAATTTCGTATGTACTTCTCTGCGAAATGCAATGATAAAGATGTGGTTCAAATTTGAAGTCGATCGGATGAAAATTGTTGAAGTTATTTGTCAAGCCGATTTGAAAAAAGCTGTTTTGAGAAAAATGAGTTTGAAGTTGTATTTGCTTGTTGCCACGTACACCAAGATTCGGCACCGGATGGGCATTTTTCATGCTGTGGCTTCTCATCGGTGGAAAGCTTGTGGTAAAGAGTGGCCCAAATTTCCTTCTTCATGCCTTCAATAGAGCTTGTATTTCTGCGTATAGCCAGTCCGTAGTATAGCAATCTACGAGCACGCCACACGTGGCCTCACGTTATACGTTCAAAATTGGAAAAAAATTCGCTATAAATCGAATAGTATCTTATTTTTATAATGTTAATGGATCGTTTAAGCAACAACAAAAAAATCGATTTTTTGAAAATTCTACTGTGGCCATACCCCTTAAAATATGATATATATGTATGTATATTACATTTGTATAAAGTTTTTATGACGCTTACGTAGAATAAAATTGTATTTTGTAGCATTTATGAAATTCGTCTCTTTACAGTCTTAATATGTCTTCTCAGTGGAATTCTTACTGAAATTGAATAGCAGGTCTTAAATGAAGTATAAATTACTTGCAAAAAATTAGTCTTGATTACAAATATATAAATTGAAATCCTCTCTGACTACGGTTCGCTGGCTGTTCATAAATACAAATACTTACAATTTTCTTTGGCGGAAGAACTAATAGAAAGATTGTCAATGACTTTCCTTTTCAACATGATAACGTAAAAACATGTTGGCTTGTCTCACTCCAGTTTCGTAGGCCCCGTGAGTCGTAGAATAGAAATGTTCGTGTGTGCCTTCTCCAGCTAACATCATTATGGGCACCTGCTGAAAAAATACAGCACTATAGTGAAAAAAAATATTTTTAATATATGAGAAATGATTTGAAAATTAGATATAATTTTACATTCAACCATTTTAACTGTAAAATTGAACATTTTTACAGTCGAACTTGTTGAAAAATGACCAGTATTCAAAATTGGATGTTTGCACAAAATTCGGAAAACATTGATCATTTTGTGTACAAATTAAAATTTAAAGCGAAATTTTTGTGTTTCCTTTGTTTAAATAAAGCTGAGAATAAAATTTTCCTGAAGTGAAAAAGGGTAAAACGATATAAACAAAAGAAAAACGCGTCACGAGATTTATGGACAGCCCCTTAGTAGTAAGGTGGTAAGGTTCGACGAGGGTTGTCTCTAAGCCCCATGGCCATGATGGTCAAGTGTATTATTCTCAGCAGGGATCCGAACGAAACTTCCGTTGCGTTACGTTATGTTATATTTGAATACAACAAAAGTTTCGTTATTTCAGTTATCATTATGGCGAAGGGAAACGAATGTTAGCATTACTTTTGTTTCGTTAAGTTATGAAACCGATGGAACATAATGAAAGAATATTTAGTTAATGTTATTTAAATAACTAAACAATACATGCAAACCTAAATTATACCAGTAACTCAATAAGACTTTACCATATTAAGATTAAAGTTGCTTCGGATGTATTTGACTCTTAACCGTCCGTTAAGGATCGGAGGTCTTTCTTACGCGGTCTGGGGCCACTCTGGTGCTCCAGAGGATCCACCAGGTCCCTCGAACATATTCTTTAAGGAAATTTAAAACCTATAAAACAACCCAGGTGCTCCTGAGAATTTACCAAGGCACTGAAACATCTTCTTCGAAGAAATTCGAGACCCTGCGTTTCTGCTAAGGCTAAAACCAGTTTCTGAAGAAGCGAGGATAGCCCAGGTTCCCTAGGTGGCTTACAAGGTCAAGTTTTAATATTCTTCGGAAGCATTCGAGTGCTAATCTTCCGGAGGTATCTATAAGTCGTAATGATAAGAATGTTACGACAATCCAGGTGCACCCGAGAATAATTCATCAGGAAACTTAAACATATTTTTCGAAAAATGTTAAGACCCTGCGTTATTGCCAGGTCTAGTTTTAAAATTCTTCGAAGACATTTAGGTGTTAACCCTCTGGAGGAATCTATGGGTCATTATTATAAGAACTACGACAAACCTGGTCCTCCAGATAATTTACTAGAATACTGAAACATATTCTTCGAGGAATTTGTAGACTTTACGTTCCTGCGAAGGCTAACATGCATGCCCGAGAAAGCGAGGATGGTCTAGGTTCCCCAGGTGGCTTACCAGGTCAAGTTATAACATTCTTCAAAGTCATTCCGATAAACGGAATTATCTGGAAGTCGTAATTATGAGTATCACTACACGGAGAAGCTCTGGCACGAGCGGTTAGTGTTAAAATAATTATTTTTTTGATAGCACTAGCCACAGTTGCCAACACACTATTCGCTCGTGAAGTCACACGAGCGGCTAGTGTGAATTCACGAGCGGGCAGTGTGTTGGCAACTGTGGCTAGCGCTATGAAAAAAAATTTTTTTCAACACTAACCGCTCTTGCCAGAGCTTCTCCATGTACTATCTAGGTGCTAAAGTAAATTCACCAGGCCTCTGATACATATTCTTCAAGTGAATATTTTTCGAGGCATTTTTAAACCCTGCATTTCTATCAAGGTTTGAACGAGTTTCTAAAAAACGAGGATGGTCTTGAGTACCCAAGTGGCTCACCAGGTCGAATTTTAACATTCTTCATAGTCATTTCGACATTTGCCGACCAGAGGTATCTGAAAGTCGTAATCATGAGGATTACGACCATCTGGCTGCTGTAGAAAATTCACCAGGTCACTGATACATATTCTTCGAGAAATTTTTAAACCCCGTATCCTTGTGAAGGCGAAAACTTATTTCCAAAAAAGTAAGGGTGATAAAACTTCGATAAAAATTCGACCAGAGTGAATTCAAGTTTTCTCGTAGATAACATCGCCAAAAACTTAATTTGCTTATCATAATTAAAAGTCGCATTTTTTCATGGTTTCAAAATTTTAATTATATTAATAACAATTTTTAAAACTAATTCATTCGCCCAAACCATGACAGCGAGCAAGGAAACAAAATACTGAGAACTAATGTTTTTAATTTTGTTTTGTTTCTTCTTTTCTTTTTCCACATAGCCTCTAAACAATTTTTTACCTTTTTTCTAAACCGTTATCGTTCATATAATTATTTTTTTTTATTAATTAGATTCATAAAATGAAAAATATCATTTGAAGAATAACAGCCATGAAATTTTTACAAAATGATTTTACAAATTTTAATTCTTTTTATTTTCAGCAAATAATTAAAAAATTAATTAGAGTACAAAATAAATTTACAAAAGAAAGACAAATTAATTATCGATTGTCCGATGGCTGAAAATCTAGTAAAACTTACCTTTGAAGTTATTATAACCTAAAATTCACTTCTCTATTCAGATAAAAATTTTAAGTACGTTAGATTGCCTGGATTATGTGGATCTTTACTGTCTTCTTGGCCTCCAAAGAATGTGAAAACTCGACCTGGTAAGTCACCTGAAGGAACCCTAACAATTCTTGCTTTCTCAAAAACTCGTTTTAGCTTTCGCATAAACGCAAGGCCTCAAAATTCCTCGAAGGATGTGTTTAAGTGACCTGGTGAATGCTCTGGAGTACTAGGGTTGTCATAGTTCTCATAATTATGATTATTAGATACCTCCGGAGGGTTAATGTCAAAATGCCTCTGAAGAATGTTAAAACTCGACCTGGTAAACCACCTGGGGAACCCGGACTATTCTTGCTTTTTCATAAACTAGTAGGGTTGTCATAGTTCTCATAATTATGAACGTCTTAATGCCTTCGAAGAATGTCAATACTCGACCTAGTAAGCCTGATAAATTCTACAAATCCTTCGCTATATAATTTTTCCCTCTTATTCAATTTATGCAATTATTAATATCCATTTCGAAGAAACGTTAATTGCGATTTCTGTTTCGTTGTGTTACATTTGAATAACATTAATAGATTTATTTCATTTAGTATCCATCTCTTAGTAACAAAACGAATTATAATTATTACTGATTTTGTTGTTTATGTGAATAACTGGAACGAAAATAACGAAAGTTTCGTTACGCGATAACGTAACGTAACCAAAAGGAACATTTTATTTTGTTTCGTTTCGTTCGGATCCCTGATTCTCAGTCGGCAGTGTCCAGTTAGCATCCCTACTACGACATTAATCTGCCTTCTTTCCCTGTTTTAGAGTTAAATGGTCCTCTTAGTAAACGTAACATAAATTAAATTCTTAGAATGCACCATTTTTTTTTCTCGTCCCATATCTCGCATGCTCCTCCGAAAGCATACGAGATATACCACAGTAGGGTTCCGGACCAATCAGTGGCTGAGCAGGCCCCATCTTAGCCAGTGAATCTGCTTTCTCATGACCTTCAATATCTTCATGGCTGGAAACCCAGATCAGACTGGCCCAGATGTAAGAACCTTAAGTGCTGCTTGGCTATCAGAACAAATATAAATGTGCTGGCCTTTATAAACCCGCTTACAAATCTAGTTCCCAGATTTGTCGAGCAAGCTCGTGAGTGCTCTGGGAATCTTTTCCCAATCACTCGTAATATTTTTGTAATATCGTTCACGTAAAAAAAAGTGATGAACCGTTTTAGAATGTTCACATCGAGTTCGTCAATTCTTTCTCAAAGTTCTCAGATTATTTACGAAAATACATCAATATCCGATGAATTTTTCTCATATCCGAGACCTAGCTACTATTTCGTGAGTTTTTTACGGATACATTTTTTCCATGTAACTCATTTCGCTATCGGTGCACTTGGATCTTGGTTACAAAACCTGGGCCAAGTATTTTTAAACTTAATGCTTCTTTGAAGTAAACGTATTTCTGATCATCAATGGGTAGTTCTAAGGCAAATTGAGAATTTTCGAGAGACTTTAATATAAAAAATTTAGTTCGAATGAATTTGAAATTAAATTTTACTTATTTCAAATACGGCTCGATATTATTTTTTTTAATATTTAAAAAGTTTATAAACTATATAAAGGTAATAAGCAATAAAGAAAAGTTAATTAGTTAGTGATTAGTCGCGCATGCGATTCACACATACAAAAGAGGCGCGAAGATTTAAAAAGCACAATTCACAACAATAACTCTTCCAAAACAACAATTTAAAATATGTAAAACAAATAATTCAAGCACTTATATCACAAAGAGCTCAATACTTTTTTTTATAGATTTAAACCCTTCAAAAACTATCTAAAACTGATAAAAAAATAAAGAACAGTGCAGTTAAAAAACAATTTAATAACCTTAGTGAAAAAAAATTTCTTCTATATAAAAAACTCCAAAAAATGCACAGTTTTCGATTAATCTAATTCTTTTATAATACTTTTTAACTTGGTTCTTAATTTAAAATAACAATTTCTAATCAATAATTGAAAATATGTATAAGTTATGGAAGCACATTGGCTGCAAGTTACAACTTATTTCAATTTTCATTTTATTTTAAACAATGCACATTGTAACAATAACTTGTTTATCGAAAATATATTATTCTCTATCCAGAAACTTTAAATTTTAATCCAATTTATTTAATTCCGATTAGCCGGTAATAATCCTAATACAGCCTATCAGAGAAGCAAGTTTGTATGATACTTCGTAACATTTAGAGTAAATGAATACCTCATTGGTTCCGATTAGAATCTATTAGAAAAATACAGCACAAAGAATATTTGCTCAATTCCAATTTACGTTCCAATACTAGATTAAATACCGAATACAACCGGGTAGAATCCAAATAATTGTAGCACTTGGAATAAAGCGGATCGCAATAGGTTCCTAATAGAGCCGTCCAAAATATAACTTTTTAAATTTTAATCCGATTAATTCGATTCCAACAGGCCACTAAAATCCTAATACATAGAACCTGTTAGGGAAGGAATTTCGTACTTGGCGCACTTGGAACAAAGCAGATTTCAATAGGTACCTTATAGAGCCACTTAAAACACATCACTTCGAATTTTAATCCAATTATTGATTTCAACATGCCACTAAAGTACCTTATAGAACCTGTTAGGGAATCAATATCGTACTTGTGGCACTTGGAGTAAAGCAGGTTCTAATAGGTACCTAATAGATCTGCTTAAATTACGTATCCTCGAATTTTAATCCTATTAATTCGATTCCAACATCCCACTAAAATACCTAATAGAACCTATCAGGGGAGCAGTTTCGCTCATAGACCACTTCGAATAAAGCAGATCCCAATAGGTACCTATTAGAGCCGCTTAGAACACATGACTTCGAATTCTTTTCCGAATAATTTCATTTCGAAGGTCGAATAAAATACCAAATAGAACCTGTAAGGGAAGCAGTTTCGTACTTCTGTTTCGAATAAAGCAGATCCCAATAGGTACCCTGGCGAAAGTATCGGATAGGAATTCCTTCCGAACCAATCCGAAATCATCCGAATCATTCCGGAATATGTAACCGAATCAATCTGAATTTTCTTTTTTACATTTCGTTCGATCCAAATCGGTAAAAAAATAATCCGACTCAATCCGAACTTCCAATCCGAATGAATCCGAACTCGGATTGACCAAAAACGATTTTCAATTAAATCCGAGTTCGGATTGAATGTATGTATGTATGTATACCATTAAGCCATTTCCCTTCCGGGGTAGGCGTGACACTACCCGATTCGGGTAGTGTTTCTAGGTGGATAGTTTATTGTAGTAAATAACTGCAAGTGTGGGCTCACCACACCCACGACACCCATCCAAGTACTTTTTTTTTTTTTTTTTTAAAGGAGTAAAACCGGAAAATGCTCATGCACCAGCCACACTCGAACTTTGGGGACCACGAGCCCAGTATATGCATCTCACGCATATATATTTAAAATATATACACGCGAGATGCACACATGGGCGCGTAGTCCACAAGGAACGAAGGTGAGTGTGGGACTTACCAAACGGCACCTACCCACTAAACCTTAACTCCTTTTCCCGCCAACCCATGTCCTCGGAACCGCTTTCGCATTACTTCAAGGACATGGGGGCAAGGCCACTAAGTCGTGCTTCGACTTCCATCATTTTGAGCTAGCTTGGCATTTCAACTCTCCGCACCCAACCAAGATGCACGCATCGTCCTCAGTGGTGTGGTGGTACCACAACCCGGGCTCGTCGGCTTTCGGCATCTTGGTTGGGTGCCATACTTTAACTTGGCCGTCCTTGAGTCTTCCTCAAGGACGCTGCCTCTCGGAACGACCAACACCTCATAGTCCCGGGCAGGTGGTCCGTCCGGGGTTTCTCCTCTTTTGCGGCGCAAAGGTAGCACTGCGGCTTGCTTTCGCATTCCGCAGCCCTATGGCCCTCTTTGCCGCACCTCCAGCAGGCCCTCGTTCTATCGGGCCCCTCGCATCTCGCTGCCATATGGCCGAAGCCCTGGCAGCGATAACACCGTAGAGCCTCCGTCTTCTTCTTGACTCTGCAGGACACACATCCTGCCTTCAGGTGTCCTGTTCGAAGGAGTCTTGACGCCAGTTCTTCCTTTAGCTCCACAAAGGCCCTCAGATTGCCTCTGTAGGGTTTCTTTGTGAGGCTCACCTTAACCTCTCCGGCTGCTGCTTTTCCGAAATGCTTCCGGACCGCAACCTCCACATCCTCTTCATCCGTGATCAAGTCGAGGTCCAGGACCTCGACCTCGATGCGGGGAACGAGCTCACGCACGTTTCCCGCATCTCCCACAGCATCCTTAATGGCCGCGGACAGCTTTGATGCACCATCCGCAGCTGGCCCTACCTCCACAAGAACCTCTCCCCTTCGGGTCTGCCTGACACCCCTGATTTTTACACCAAGGGTGTCCGGCTTCACCTTTTGTTTGAGGTTCCTGAGGACCTCCGCATAGCTTGAACCCGAGGTTGGTCTTATCAAAACCGCATCGGGTCGGGCTTTCTTCTGTTTCTCCTTCTTAATCTTCGTTTGGGCTGCGGGTGTAGGCACCCCATCCTCTTCTTTTTTAGGGGTTGAGGCCTCCACAGTCGTGGGACGGGTTCTCATCCGCTTCTTCAGTGGCCTCGAGGGGTCAGCCTCGCCGGGACTCAGAGTGGGCTCCCTCTCTCGTTTCTCACGATGAGGAGCGGGAGTTTCCACGGCTTCTTCAGTCTGCGTACCGTCGTGACTGGTCTCTTTGGTCACCTTTTCCATCTTCTTATATTTGTTCGCTACCTCCTTTCCAGCGTGTTTTAGCGCGTCTTGGTAAAACGCCGAAGCACCTCTTACACTGCACTGCATGTTCATCAGGACAGTCCTCGCCTCACTAAGTCCATCCCTAATGGACATGAACATGTTCCTTTTCGTATTGCTGAAAGCCTGAATTTTCTCCAAAATATCCTCCAAGTCTTTTAAACCATCACGGCACTGCTGCACGTACTCAGCCGCCCACACTTGGTCTTGCCTAGCCTGCGTCTTCTGATAGAAATCAGGGATCTCCACCACTTCCTCCATATCGGCTCCTAACTCCTCACATATTCTCCTATTTGATGTTTTTAAATCATACTCCATTAGAATTCCCACGAGTAGCTAGGGAAATAAAGGTCCACCTCCGCAGAGCCCCGCATGCGAGGGTAAGGTCTGTGTACTCTAGCAGGCGACCTGGTATCCTAGACCATCCAAGTACTAACCGTATGGCCGTTGGCCGTTGAATAAAAATTGAAAATGAAAAAATGCATGGACGTGAAGGAAGCTAGAGAGGTATGTCAGGACAGAAAAGTATGGCAACAAATAGTTTATAAAAAAAGTGTCAGTAGAGTGAATGACGCCTGAAACAAAAGACCTTGGATAATAATGGGCCCGAGTGGGGAGCTTCACATGATGACTTTGTGATGCAAAAAAGCAAAGGGCTCATACTATCCCCTATATATATATATATAATTAAAAAAAAGTTAAACAACCACCGCAGGGTACCACTAAGAGCAACTGCCATCTGGAAAAAATGTCAATGGCCCCCAGTAGAACCGCGGTAAAATACACCTATGGCCACGTCTCACATCCGTGAGATGGGTGGTCACAGGGCACGACGAAATCACAACGACAGGCCGGCGAAACCCTCGTGTGTCTTGAGGACACGAAGCGACCCAAGGATGACAGCTTTCTGCATCCATCTCGCAAGAGCCTTGGCATATTTTTGGCACGCGGGTATGGCTTTAAGGTTACGAACCAGCGATAATTTCACACCTCCGAGAGCACCTATCACAAGAACAATTACTCGTACCGAATATTTTGGGTACAGTCGACGCAGCTCTCTTTTAAGGTCTTGATATCTCTCCTCTTTTTCTTTCTCCTTTGCAGTGATGTTGTATTCGGATGGAGCCGAGAATTCGATCACGAATATAGTTCGTTTCTCGAAGTTTTGGAGAACAATGTCAGGCCTCGAGTGCGCAACGGAGACTGCTGCCCGAAAGTCGTAGTTCCAGAAAATCTGGCACTTCTCGTTTCGGACAATTGACTCTATATCCCTTGGAGCGTTCGGCAGGGCAGGGTCGCGACCAACACCGTAAGAGCGACAAAGGTGGTAATAAAGTACTCTCAGGGCCGCATTATGTCTATAGATATACGTTGTTCCTGCGTGGGTCGGACACCCCGATAGTATATGTTCTAGGTACTCAGCGTGTGCATGACACGCTCTGCACCTATCACTGGGAACTTCTTGACATAAAATGCGGGCGCGGTATGCTAAGGTAGAGATTACACCGTCCTGGCATGCGAAAATGAAGCCCTCTGTACCTGAATTGAGCCCTGATGATTTGAGGAAAGCAAAAGTTTGCTCCTTCGACAAGGACTGTTTTTCTACATTTCTGTGAAAGTTTCCGTGCATTTGCTTGTCGAGTAGCTCTTGGTGAAATTTTCCAACCTCTGCTTTCTTTACTTCGGCTTTTAGACGTGAAGCATCTAGATGGAGTAATGCACTTTCCTCACTTCTGATGTTAAAATTCAGGCCAAGGGTCTCAGCAGCTTGCTCCGCGGCTTTGTAAAGGAACGTCCCTTCGCCAATCATCTCGTGGTTTCTGACCATCTTTAGGAGAGGATCTCTGCCATTCGCAACGATGTAAGCTGTACTCAAAACAATTCGGTTATGAAGACACTGGAGATTCAGAAGTCCGCGTCCGCCTTGCTGGCGGGAAATGTATAATCGCGGAACTGACGAATTGATATGCAAGCTTTTATGCATATGCATGATCTTACGCGTGGTGACATCAAGGGCCTTAAGCTCGTTCTTCGTCCATTGAACCACCCCAAACGAGTAGAGTAGAACCGGGACGGCAAGCATGTTAGTCGCAGCTTCCTTGTTCAACGCCGACAGATTGGAAGACCAAATCTGTCGAAGAAGATGCTTGTATCTGCTTCGGAGAGACTCCTTCACTGATGTTACGTCCTGAATGCGGCTTTGAGGCACGCCCAGGTATGTATAGGTCTCTCCAGTGTTAAGATGTCTAATAACACTTATATCCACAAGCTCAGGGTCCTTGGGAACGCCAGTAATCTTTCCTTTCTTCAAATGAATTTTGGCACACTTGTCCAAACCAAAGTCCATCCCAATCTCTCCTGTGTAGTTCTTGACGATATTTAAAGCAGTTTGAAGTTTGCTTTTACCAGCGGCATAGATCTTCAGGTCATCCATATAGAATACATGAGTGACCTTATGCTCACGCTGATTAGTGTCGCCACAGAGGTATCCAGGAGAATTTCGTAGTGCAAGAGATAGAGGCAAAAGTGTGATGCAAAAAAGCAAAGGGCTCATACTATCCCCTTGAAAGACGCCCCTCTGGAAGGTGACGTTGTTCGTCGTCAGACGATAATTCCTAGATGAGATGGTAAATCTAGTTTTCCAAAGAGGCATCAATCTCTCTATGCATCTCACTATGTGTGGATGTACCTTCAAGCTTTCCAACAGACAGATGATAAGTCTATGAGAGGTTGAATCAAAAGCTTTCCGGTAGTCAATCCAGGCCATTGACAGGACGCGCTGATGGACTGTAGCGTCTTTACAGACACACCTGTCAATCAGCAGGTTCTCTCGACAGCCTGCTACACCTTTTTTCGAGCCACGTTGTTCGTACATCTCTCGCCATACAGGCTCAATTCGTCGAACAATCCTTTTGTTTAGGATAGCTGTAAAAATCTTATACAGTGTGTTCAAACAAGTTATTGGCCTGTAATTCTCTGGTTTGGACAAGTCGCCTTTTTTCGGTAGGAGTATAGTGCGTCCTAACACTAGCCACTGCGGAATGGGCATCTCTGACTTTAAATATGAGGTGAATATGCGGGCCAAATGTTGGTGTGTAGAAGTAAACTTCTTCCACCAAAAGTTCTTGATACAATCTGGTCCAGCACCGGAAAAGTTCTTCGTGCCTCTAAGTGCTTTTTTCACCTCTTCGGCAGTGACTGATGGGCACTCCTCCTCAGATTTTATGAGGCTGTCGCAAAACTCCTTGAAGCGAATGATATTGTCAGTATCTTCCTTCAACTCTAGTGTTTTCGGGATCTTGTACACCTCTCTCCAAAAAGTCTCTACCTCCTTGGGCTTGGGTGGATTTTTTACAAAAACAGGGGGATCACTGAAGAGGCGCGATGGGTCAGCGAGAAACTGTTGATTCTCTCTGATCCATCTCTCCCTCTTCTGTATCCTCCTCCTTGCGTCAGATAACAGCCTTATTTTGTCAACAATATGCTGCTTGATTGTCAGCAGCTTTGACTTGTTTAGTGTGTGATTCAAGGTCCTTAGTTCTTGGGCGAACTTTCGAACCCTTTCCGTGAACGGTCTACCAGATGTTATGTAGTCAATCACACATTGAACACGGGACGCATTCTGTCTTGCCCATCCAATTTTCTTGTTCAGTTGATGCAAGCGTCTTCTTGTCTTTTGATCCATCGTCGGTTTGAGCCTTCGATTTGAATCAGCCAAAGCTCTCGCAGCACCATAAACTGAGCAATTGATGGTCCAGAGGTCGGACTCTTGCGAGATATCTCCACAAAGGGAGGCATCCATTTCAGCCAGATCTTGGGGCTTAAGAGGAAC
>CAKNXH010062861.1:124385-145975 GCA_932178445.1 Andricus quercusramuli | reverse complement strand
ATAAAAAAACTAGATTTTTACGTATTATTGTTACTTTTTAGCCATTTCAGTTGTCTTTTTCATACAAATAATTACTAATGGACAATTTGAACATTTTCCATGAGTTTTTAAACAGTTTTTAATGGTTTAAACAAATGTAACTTATTTAAATAATTATTTATTCCCAAAAAATGTAAAAAATAATCGTATTTATTTTATTCATTTATTTATTGTATTTATTGTTTATTCTCAACATTTCTAAAAATTGACCCAGAGATGTCCAGTTTTTTCTTAAATTGGCATCCTATGCTACTTTTTGTTAAATAATTATATAATTTTGATACATGTCTTTCAATTTTTGATAAATTTCTATTTGTTTAAACAACTTTGATTTGCTTAAGCAGTTTTTTTTCGATAACTTTAAAAAAATAATATAAAAATAATTAATTGTCTGACTTTATAGTGTATAAAAAGAATATATTAACCATTATTCAATTGTTTGAACAAATATATTTGTTTAAACAATTTTTTTCCAAAAATATTTTTTAAATCGTATTTTCTGAATTAAAAATAATATTGAATGATTTCGAGGAGTAGTAAATTCTGTTAAAAAGGTCGTGTTATTGTTTAAAAAATGTTATTATTTCAAGCAATTTTGTATTAAAAAATGTTGATCAATAATATAAAATATTAAACATGGAATTATCTTCGTAAATATATTTTAATATGTATTTTTCTGTCTTCCAGCATGTCAGATTGATATTCATAAGAATTTAAAATGCTATAATGAAATCTAATCTGAAACCATTTCATATGCAGTCATAATTATGAATAAATATGAAAAAAGCAATGATAAATGCACTTTTATAATTCAAATTTTATTATGACTTTTATGATTTATTTAATAATGCGCCAAAGAAGATGTAAACCATCCATACTCAATTTGAAGGAAATTTGAAGAAAAAAACAATAATTAATTGCATAAAAAATAACATGAAGTTTTTACCAGAATTTATTACTTGCCCTCTAGGGTAAAAAAAAATTTTGCAATGCATTTTCAGACCACCCTATTATACAATTTCGATTAGTGTCGAAATGCATACGTCTCAGAATCTCTCTCAAAATATTTCAAGTTATAATAAATTTTCAATGAATTTTAATAAATTTCTTGCATAATAAAATATCTGAAGATATGTATAAGTGTTAAATTACTACGTTTTCAAAATGTAAAGTAGCCGCAAATGCATAATGTTCACATTAACAATAAGCGAGATTTATATGAGAATTAGTGCGACTAATCCTTTTACAATTATTTACTATTAAAAATAATTTGAATCTGAGATGCGTGAATAATTAAAACGTACATACTTGTACGGAAAATATTTAATAATATACTTCGTTATTCATACTTTCTGATAAAATAATCAACAATGTGATTTTGAATGATCAAAAACTTAAATAAATGGTTAACTGCAATAATTTATACCCTTTACATTTTATCTACAAAAATGCAGATGCCCTAAAGCAAAATTAATTTTTTATAATAATTTAGGTATTATCATTTTATCTAGTAATCCAGTCAAACTAGACAAACTAGCCATTTTTTCGAACAGCATAATATATATCCTGTATTTTTTTGCTTAGATTGTTTCTCACAAGTAAGATATAACAATGTAAGAAACTTTTTTGTAAAGCATCAAAGAAACTTTAATTTTCCCAGGGACAATTCAGTAGACATTAATAGATATAACAAATAAGTTATTTTTCAGTGAGAGCATTTGATCAAAAGATGATTTTTCATAAAAACTAATCTGATTTTTCCTTTTTTTAAACACAAATTGTTAACACAATTTCAGTTTCGTACATCAGATTCGACGAAATTCATTACGCCATTCGACTTCATTAAAATAATTAGAATTCATTTGATGGATAATATGTTGAAATTGAAGAATTTTAAATCAGACTCAAATCAAATTCAAAATGCCATTTAACGTCCAATAATCAAGTCAATGTATAGAAATCCTGAAAATAAAATAAGAATTCAACGCAAGTTTATTTTCATTAAAAAAATTATTTTAATACTAAAAATTAATTTTTTGGCACTATATTAATAACAATAAAACAGTGCAAACACTATTTCATGCGAAGATCAGTATATTTGGAATAAGCTGATCGATATTATATATGACACTAGGGCCAGCCCCCACCACCCTACATAGTGTCCCTTACGTATGTTTTTCTCTTGTATATAGATTATTTAAAATATTATTCGATATTAGAGTTCTTTGGGCAAACAGTTTTTCTCGATTTTCTCAGTTCGAGTGAGATTGGACTTATGTATCTTCTTAGTTTGTACGGCAGTATTAAATTCATAAAAAATACATTGATAAAAGAATTGAAAAGATCAACAACATTAATTTACAGATTCAGACTAATAATTTGCAAGGCTTTGATTGCAGCAAAATTGTGATTTTACCATTTGTTAATGTACTCTCTAGATTATTTACTAATATATTTAAAGAACTTAACATTAAAGTGGTCTTTACATACCAAAAAGATTTGTTTAGATGCTTTTCTAACAATAAAGATGTTACTCCTTTTGATTTAAAAACTCACGTCATATATCGCATTCCCTGTGAATGTGGTTTAGTTTACATAGGACAGACAAAAAGATGCATAAGAACTAGGATCAAAGAATACATAAGAGACTGTAAAAAAGATGAAAGAGGTACTGCCTTGGTTCATCACTCGCATGTTCATGATCATCAATTTTTATTTTCAAAAACAACAATTTTAAGTCATGAAAACCACTGGAGAAAACAAAATTTCAAAAAGATGTTTTACATTATTAAGAATACAAATTCTGTGAATAAAAGATCGGATGTAGAGTACCTTAGTAAGATCTACCATAGTCTTATTTTATCAACGAACAATGCTATCTAAAATTCAAAAAGAGTTATAAATATATTTAAGTGGGCGCTATTGTCCATCTTCGTTTAGATTTGTAGGTTAATATATAATCTGAAAGTATGTGTATGGTATATGGTATGTGTATGTATTTGTATGCATGTGTATGTATGTATATATATATATATATATATATATAAATGTATATGTATGCGTGTACTGTCTATATACATATTTCGCATATATATAGTCTCATTTCACTTGACGCTACAAATTTCTCTCTCCAAGTAATACGTATAACATTGTGCGTTGGCCCGCAAAAAGAAAATGTTTATAACAATGTTAACGTTGGGCCTTGAGAGTAGTATTTCTTTTATTATTGTAAATCTCAAAATTTTAAGCAAATTTTTATAATAATCAGTTATGAATTTCATATGGCCCTGAAATGTAAACGTCGCATCGGTAAGTTTATAGGTTATGTTCCATACCTACAAATTTGTTATATTTGCTATAAACAAAATTTTGTTATATAAGAAACGTCGTTCTATATTCTTCAGATAAATGATGGAGAAAATAAGAGGCTCCACGTCGTGGAGCGAAAGCTCGTTTTTAAATAAATGATAGATCAGTAGAACAAAAACCACCATCTTCGTATATATATATTGCAATATTTTATTCTCTCAGAAGTAAATTAACTTCAAAGATAAACGCAATTATCAGTTTGTTCGATCCTCTCTTCGTCTAAGACAATGTTACATCCATAAGCTTAAACTCATTATTCATTGTTCGATTGACTGTTATATAAAATTACATTTTAATTCCGTATTCAAAAATATGAAGGGAATCAACTTTCATGTCACATGACATTTTGAATAGGGCGAATTAGACGCAAGAAATCAATGATTGATCACACTTTTTCGTGATCATTTCCGCGATTCTCCAAAGTACTTCCTAGTCTTCAAACATACTGAATATCATTTCAAATGGGGTGCTTTATAATACGCGCACGTAAGGTAACATTCGGTCAACGAGAGGATAGCGTGTTGAAAACGCTCTTTAATCGTGTGAGGACTTTGGTTTTTCAAAGTTGAGCGTTCAAGGGTTGTACCTGTAGTATGTACCTACTTTTCAACCCCACAATTAAGGCTCGGCTCATGTTAAATTGCAGAGCTTAAGTACCATTTTTTACGCAGCTAGTTAGAACCAACCAAAGCGCCTTGCATACAAATTACCTTCCTCGTTCAAACTTCTCTGCAGAACACAGTAATACTACTCGTATTTCCATTTGAAGAAATCACTATAAAGCCCAAAATAATAGCTTTTTAAAAGTTTCCAAAGGAAAAGCCACAATGGAATCCTGCCTTTTGCAGATTAAAGGGAAGTTAAAATTTATTGAAGGGAGAAAATCTCAGGAATGAGACGATGAGTAGTAGAAACTATTGTTAAAATAATTCGTTTCCGGAAACTGATAATTTTTCTTTCATAAGAAATGACTGATAATATTATTTTCATACTAACTAGTGGTCTTGCGCGCGCCTATTAATTTTTTTATGGAAAAGAATAAACCAAATACTAATTTTTTTCCATGTTATTTATATTCAATACATGCGACAAAATATTGTTATAAAATAATTAGAAGGCAACACAGGATGATTTCTGTAGCCTGCAATAAGGAGCTCCTTTTCATTTTTTCTCTGCTAAAGGAGTGATGGGTTTCTCATAATTTATTCGTAGGTAAAATGTATTTTAGTATGATTTTTTTATACGCGAATATTTTTATGTTAGCATTTTTATCGTATCTGTTATTTATGTACAAATGAGTAAATTCTTTTAATATAAGAAGAAAATTTGAATTTAAAAGAAATCAGGTAAATTCAAAAAATTCAAGAGAGATAAGAAAAGAATTCTGGATGATTTAGTAATAATTCAGGGTGAATTTCAAATGAATTCCAAATAATTACAAACATATTAACATTTTTAATACGCCAATAATAACTAAGACATGTTTTAAATAATGTATTCAGTATCACATATTTTTTCCATCATAAAATATATACTACAATATCACATCAACTCATAAAAACAAAATTTCTCATATCAAAAATCATAAGCTCACAGATTTATAATCTCATATTCTCGTAATCACATGTAAATCACAAAATTCGATCCAGAATCCTGTAACAAACAAAATTATTTATATTATATCTTTTGCAACATGCCAATTTATCCGACGCTCTCACAAAAACAGAGCGTGTATATGCTTAAATTAAGAATAAACCATGAGTTATTTATTGTTTTTGCATGTAAAAAGTATCTTTAATATATCTGTAGAAAGAAAGTTCTTCTGATATTCTCTCCAAAGGATTCAAACAAAGAATTAAATCAGTGTCCAATGCGAATACAAAGAAGAGAAAGAAAGCTCAACATTTTTTAAAAATAATACATACACACACTGCAACTTCCATTTATGAAAATGTCAATGGCTCCTAGTTAGAACCGCGGTGAATCACACCTATGGCCAAGTCTCAAAAACATGAAATAAATAAAAAGCTCGATAAAATCACAAGGACAAGCTCACTTGATACCTCTCCTCCCTTTCCTTCTCCTTGGCAGTGATGTTCTAGTCGGCCGGAGCCGAGAATTCGATCACGAATATAGTTCGTTTCTCGAAGTCCTGGAGAACAATGTCAGCTATCAATTGACGCTATCTTCCTTGGACCGTTTGGCAGGGCAGGATAGTATACCTGGATAGTATGTGTTCTAGGTACTCAGTGATCTTCTACATTTCTGGTCAAGTTTTCGTCCATTTTCCTGTCTAGGAGCTGTTGGTGGAAGTTTGCAACCTCTACTTTCTTTACTTAAGCTTTTAGAAGTAAGGTATCTAGATGGAGTAATGCACTTTCCACATTTCTTATGTTAAGATTCAGGTCATAGGTATCGGTAGCTTTAGAAAGGAACGCTCTTTTGCCAATCATCTCGCGTTTCTTGACCACTTTAATGAAAGGATCTCTTCCATTTGCAACGATGTAAGCTGTACCCAGAACAATTCGGTAATGAAGATATTGGAGATTCAGAAGTCCGCGCCCCTCTTGACGGTGTTGGATGTATGCTCGCGGAACGGACAAATGGATATTCATGCTCTTCTGCATATGCATGATTTAACTTTATATACGAAGTAAAGATGAGGGCCAGATTCTGGTGCGTGGAAGTGAACTTTTTCCATCAGAAGTTCTTGATACCATCTGGTCATGCAGTGGAAAGTTTCTTCGTGCCCCTAAGTGCTTTTTTCACCTCTTCGGTTGAGATTGATGGACGTTCCTCCTCAGATGTTATGAGGTTGTTGCAATGCTCATCGAAGCTAATGATATTTTGAGAGTTTTATTTCGCTTCTAGTGTTTTAGGGATCTTGTATACTTCTCTCCCAAAAAATCTCTACCACGTCGGGCTTGGTTAGATTTTTGACAGAAACAGGGAGATCACTGAAGAGGCGCGATGGGTCAGCAAGAAACTGTATATTCTCCCTGTTTTATCTCTTCCTCTGCTGTATTCAACTCATTTCGACAAATGGGACTCATATTCTGTCAACAATGTGCTGCTTGATTGTCTGCTTTGACTTGTTCAGTGTGTGACGGTAGATCCACAGTTCGTGAGCAAACTTTCGAACCCTTTCCGTTAACGGCCTTCTAGATGTTATGTAGTCTATCACACACTGAACACGAGACGTATTTTGTTCTGTGTTTCCCACCCAATCTTCTTGTTCAGTTGATGAAAGTGTCTTTTGGTCTTTTGATCCATCGTCGGTTTTAGCCTTCGAATTGAATCAGCCAAAGTTCTCGCCGCAGCATAGACTGAACAGTTGATGGCCCAAAAGTTTGACTCCTCCGAGATATCCTCACGAAGAGAGGCATCCATTTCAGCCAGATTTTTGGGCATAGGAGGAACATGGACTTCAGTTTTCCTCCTTGTTCTAAGATCGCTATCATCTCTCAGATCTTACCTGCTCACGCGGTTGGTCTTAAAGTCGCTTCCTCCTCTTCGAGTGCAGCTTTTTCATTCAGCGGTCGGGGAAGAACTCTGCATACATATCCACTTTTCGAGAGATAGGCAGTTCGATTTCGCAAAGACTGATGATAAACGTGCAGAAGCTCCAGGTGTTTCTGGCACCACAGAGTGTGCATACGCGCCATAAAGCCTCCCTCAAGAGAGATTATGCTTGCATCGCAGCTATGCAGCAAGTTATCTATGAGTCGATTCATCTACTTAATGTTCACGCAACAAAATAATTGCACCTCAGTTTGATCCGCTAATCTAATAAAATTGGGTCGATTTGTGGATTGAAATAGGCTGGAAATGAGAATCATCTGTCAATAATTAAATCTGACAAAACAAATTCTAAACTGTCAGGTTTAGAAACCAAGGTAACCCATAGGGCTGAAGTTCGCGACGTCTGAGTGTGACGGTTCAACACTCATTTTTACGAATTTTTAATTTCATCTATTTTTTGTTTTTGTAAGATTGAAGGTTGGAATAATTGAAACAATGCACCCTCCGAACAACCTTAGTTCGCTATCTCGGATCATTTATCAATCTGAAGTTAGCAAACTAAGCAAGACAGAAACTGGTTCTAAAATAGACTATTTATGAGGTCATATTAGAACGTTTAAGAAAGGATCCCAGATAAAAATGAATGCCTAGTTTTTACGGTGCACTCTACTCACGGTCGTGATACGTAGCAAAAGTGTCAATTTGATGAATCGAAGATGATCCGGTGGAACCCCGCAGTGGTTGTTCAACTTATATTTTTCTTCTTTTTTTTTATACCATTAAGCCTTTCGACGAGCCTCTAGGGGTAGGCGTGACACTACCCGATTCGGGTAGTGTTTCTAGGTGGATAGTTTCTTGTAGTAAATAACTACAAGTGTGGGCTCACCACACCCACGACCGCCAACAGCAACGCAGTAGTATCAGACGGTCACCCATCCAAGTACTAACCGCGCCCAACACTGCTTAACTTCAGTGATCTAACGGGCACTGGTGTTTCCAGCGTGGTATGGCCGTTGCCATATATATATATATATATATATATATATATGTATGTATGTGTGTGTATGTATATATATATATATATATATATAATATTGTATTCACCAATAGAATTAAAGATAACTGACGAGGGGAAGCCCAGAGCATAAAAGACCTTCATGTCTTCCAAGTTGAGGAAAGTTGATGAGTGTATTAATAAAGAATTTGGTTAACTGTGTAACAAAGAAATATTCTGGTACTTAATTGAGTGAACTATGAGTAACATATTCACATTTTGTCAAAGTCAGCTTCAAGGATACATTTTTAACAACTACACTCGTTAACGATGATGTACAAAATTCGATAAATTCTTCAATTTTTCTTTAAAAACTTCTCACGTGATACATTCTCTTTAAAAAAAAGTCAGAAATATAGCCGCTGGGGATCATTCAACATAAAATTTCAAATACTTTCTAGGAGATTGAAAAAAATTATGATATCGTGTGTAACGGTTCCTTAGTTTTGGCTTTACAGTCAGTGGCGTAACAGCTGTAACACCCGAACTTTCAAACGCGTTTTTCTCGAAACTACATTTTTTAAACTGGCGACCATGATTACTCAAAAACCGTTCAATCAATTTCTTCCAAATTTTAATGGTACATTCAGCACATGCACGGCTATCGCCGGAACTAGGATTTTTGAAAAATATTGAACCGCTTTTTTTCATTGAAAAATAGCCGCAAAAAATCATGAAATGTTGGGTCTTAATGTTCAAAAGCGTACAAAAAATTGAATTTCCGAAATTTTTAAAAAATTCTAGTTCCGGCGATAGCCATCCACAATAAGATTAACATCCAATTTTGTTTTTTAATTTCGTATAAGCCACTCTGACAGAATCATGGTCACCGTTTTCCTATCCTTGTTTTTTATATGGTTGCCATTCGCTCAATAAAACTCGCGAAAAAGATCATATTTTTGCGTATAAAAGTTCAGAGTTACTACTAAAGACTAAATAAATATATATTAAAAATTTGGCAGATCTGTGTTTTTTAATTTCGCTACAAAAAAAGTTCGGGAAAACCTTAAAAAAGAAGGCTGTCACACGGGATGACCCCCTCAATGTATTAATGAAGAATTTGGTTAACAGTGTAACAAAGGAATATTCTGGTATGCTCCATCAGATTATATAATATTTTCTAATCGTTATCGCGTGCATTATATAGACGTCGTGTTTATTCTTCTGAGATATTTACATTGCATTAGTCAGTTTCAAGGGTAAAAAATTAATTACGAAATTCGTTAAAGTTAAGGTACAGATTCGATAAAATCTTGAATTTCTTTAACTGGTCCACCACCCATCCAGCATTCGGAACACCCAGTCTCTATTCATTCCCTGAAATGTGAACTTCACCCTTGCCAGAAGCATGCCTTCAGTCAACCAAAATTTCAATCCATTCCGAGGATTTTTTTTATTGTTTGAAGTATATGTCCAACGATCCTTATTATGAACCTAGTCTACATGAAATTGAATACATAAAAGAAGATAAACAATAAGAACATAAAAGGCAGAAGTTCAGCTCAAGCTGCTTTCTATCCTATCATTCATTCAAGTAATCAAATTTTTTGGTCTTTACAGTCTGATAAAAAAACAACACATTTCAATTATGGTGTCAAAATTTTAATAGGATCAACGTTTTGGCTCGGCTTAGAGCAATTTTCAAGGTCTGAACAAAATAATTGTATAAAATATAATGAAATGAACAAAAGTTATATAAAGAAAGTCGAAAAAACGAAATGAATAAATATATATGATTTGGTAAAAATCAAAAACATTACCTGAATTGGAGAAAAGTTTCGGAAAACCATTAATAATAAAACTGATGTAACGTCAATTGTTTCGTAGTCAATAGAATAAAATTTTCAGTAAAGACAATCCAGTTGAAAATCAAGATATCTTTAAATCTCTAGTGAGATATTAAAGATCCACACATTTGTACTACATTTTGACAATAAGTCGAGGGCAACAGTTAATCACGATGACAGGAACATAAACTAAACGAACAATCTGGTGTTGACAATAAGCAAACCTATAAATTCACTTTTCAATTATAACGATGGTAACATCAAAACAAACCCAAATGAGGCAATCGCGCCAAATGTCGAAAATTTGAAAGCAGGACGGGTGTAAATGATTAAGGAACATGATCAAAATTATTTTGATATATTTTGAAATTTTATTAATGTATAATGTTTCAATCTGTAAATTCATTGACTTTTTCGTGAAATTTATTAACGAAAATGGACTCTAAAATACATCTTTTGAATTGGTTGCTTCCCTTGCCAAAATTTTAATTTTTGAATTCGGAATCAAAATGATGATCAAAATTCCAGGCAAATTGTGACGAACCTGTACTTTGATTAACCACTACACAATCTCTTTCATGTTCAGCTATTCTATCTTTTAATCTCCCGCTGGTTTCACCAATATAAAACTTTTTGCAGTCCTTACAAGTGATACAATAAACGACACCCGACAAACAATCAATACTATCGAAATCTTTTTTTTATTATTCAAAAATTTATCTAAAGAAGAAAGATTGTTGAAATACTCATTAACTGTTGCCTTCGATTAATTGTAAAAATGTAGAACACATGTGTGGATCTTTAATGTCTCACTAGAGAGTTGAAGATATCTTGATTTTCAACTGGGTTGTCTTTACTGAAAATTTTATTTTATTGACCACGACAAAAGGATGTTTCTTTACACAAATGGAAGTTCATCTTAAAATTAAGGTTCAGAGGATTTTTCTTTGTCTTAAAAAGAATTTTTCTGCCACAAACATTATCCTTTTGCGACAAAATTCACGTAATCTTGCAACGAAATGAATCCCTTTGAGTAAAAAAGATTTTTACGTGATTCGAAACAAGATAGGCAAGAGGATGCTTTTGTTTCAAGGCAACTTTTTCTCTGTCTGTAGACTAACGTAGTTCTGACAGAAATCAATATAATATACAGCTAATATAATAGAGTTGAACATACTCAAAAAAAGTTTTTAATTTTAAAAGGTATATGCACAACTGTGGTGGAAGTACAAAGACTAAGCGCGTAACACAAGATAAATACATTTACGAGCGCTAAACGCGAGATCCGACAGAGGCGCGACCTAGACGCACAAAAACTTGCGAGCGTTGAAAAGTTGTATTTTTTTGTAGAAAATTAATTTTCTTGATCTAAAAATTATTTTTCTGTTGAAAATTTATATTTTTGGCTGAAAAATTCAACTGTTCTGTAGAAAACTCGTCTTTTTGGCTTGGAAATTCCACTATTTGTTGGAAAATTAAATGATTCGGTTAGAACATAACATTGTTGAACATTCACGGTAAACACCATAGCATAAACAACCCTCATTCTTTTAAACCTGAGAAAAAACTGATCAATGTATCAAGGAAAAATTTGATTAACAGTGTAGCAAAGGAATATTCTGGTACTTCATTATGGATTATATAATATATTCTATTGACATTATCTCACAGATTATAAGCGTCAAGCTTATCTTTCTGAGATATTCACATTTCATTAGAGCCAGCTTCAAGATTAAAAATGTAATGACTAAATTCGTAAAAGTTTGGGTACAAATTCCGATATATTTTTATTAAAAAAGAAGACCTGACACGATACAACATTTTTAAAAACTTTCTAGAAGATAAGAGAAATGTTTGAAAGCAATCAGTGAGTGAAGAAAGATTGAAGCCTCGAGAACAATAATACATTGATTTTTTAATGTAATTACTAGTTACGTGTAATACTTCAATAGGGATTTGGATCACAAAAAATATTCTTTAGTTTTACATTTCCTTAATTGAATTATCACTGTGGAGGATTGTGGATTACATCAGGATTCACATGCTGTACTATAAAGTTGCTCCTGATTAAGCGAGAGGAACCTACTGGAACTTCCATGATTTCCATTCGGGTCAATGCGGTAATCGTGCCGCTTTTCATGTTTACTTTTACACGTTTTATAGCGCGATTAATATATTTGTACATTCCCAATAGAATATTGGGACTCTCCAATATTGCAAAGGCATCGCCATCGGACGTAGCTAATACAATTTGTTCTGTGGTTGGCACACGCCTGTACATATAGACTCCTGTCTTTATCTTAAGTGCTTCCTTCGCAGAAAAAGTGTATTTTCTAAGTTCGAATATCGGGCGCTTTTTTTTAAGGGGAATAAGCCGAATAAAATGAAGTTGTTCAAGTCCAAATTCATTAGCATCATAAGAAGGAAGCCTCTTAGGAGGAGAAATAAACTTGGCAGGAGGAGAACTACTGGCCGAGGGAGAACTGCTGGCAGGAGGAGAACGGCTGGCCGGAACAGAACGGCTGGCAGGAGGAGATCTAGTCCTGACACGAAGAGGAGGCACGGCAGGAGAAGGAGACCTCTCAGGAGAATTGTGTCTTTCAGAAGGAAAAAAACAGGAAGTTTTGCTCCGAGGAACACCAGGAATCGGAGCGCCATTAGGCAAACATTCGAACTGTGAGCTTAAATCTGTAAGAAGGGAGAGACGATTACATTTTTTTAATGTCGGTATTTTACACAGAAAACAACAGAAAATAAAAAGTATTTCAGATAAATTTTGAAGTATTTCAGTTCGCTAATTTCTTCGTAACGTAATAAACAATTTTTATTAATTATACTCACTCACTTGAAATAATTTCCAGATAGTTTTAGTACATATATAAGACCTAGTTTAATGAATCTGAAAATCTTTGAAAAATGATACTTCTGAAAATTGAAAAAAGAATGTCAACTTTGATGTTAAATAAGAAATAAACCGAATTTCGTATCGGTCATACGCCAATTCGTAACAGCTGTTAGCAACGCTACACGATGCATCGCTTTTATTCAAATTCATTTTATTGATAGTTTCATCAAAGTTCCGATTATTAGTAGAATTCGAGATGAAAAATATTAAAAAGTCAAGTATTAAGAAAAGATCATTTGAACTTGACCTTATTTTAACATGCGCAAGACAGCCGAATTAGCCAAATTGTGAACGGAGAAAAAGCTCTCCGTGAATTAAAAGAAATTTAGATTAAATATCGGTTTTGAGATATTACGTTGTTTTAAACCTGTGATTTTAGGTGAAAATCCTTCTGAAAATGATTTAGAAGCACTTTTGCAGCAATAAAATTTATCCTTAGCTTTCACAAAAGCATAGCGTGGATATGCTAAAATTGACAAGGAATCATGAGCTATATATTGCCTTTGCATGTAAAAAGTTTCATTAATATATGTGTGAAAAGAAAGTTCTAATAGGAAGTGATCACATAAGCCTCTAGAATGGATTTCGAAAAAGTCATTGAATCAATGTCCGGTGCGAATACGAAGAAGAGAAAGAAAGCTTAAAATTATTTTTAAATTATGTATTAAGGTATGATCTACCACGGTTCTACTGGGAGCTAGTCTCATTACAAGTAATGGCAGTTGCTCTCAGTGAAAACTTGCGGTTGTTGTGTAACCTTTTATTCTTTGAATTATATATATTATACTATAATATTTACCAATAGAATTAAGGATGATTGCCGAGGTGAATGCCAGAGCATAAACGACCCTCATTTCTTCGAAGTTGAGGACAAACTGAATAATGTATTAATAGCGAATTTGGTTCATTGTGTAACAAAGGAATATTCTGCTGCTTGATTATATCAGCGATGAGTAAGATACTCACACTTCATCAAAGTCAGCTTCCAAGATAAATGTTTAATTACTATTTACATTCGTTAAGATTGATGTTATCGTATTTCAATGTCATCGGTGTTTTGTAGTGCCGCTCGCGCTAGTCTTGCAGATAATTTCCAACGGTACTGTAATTTTCCTCCTAAAATATTTTCGTCAGGGAATGAAGAGGCACTTTTTTATCTGATTCCGTGAAAGACTGAAGCTTCGAAAACCATAATTCATTTACTTTTTAATGTAATTACTAGTTACATGTAAGATTTCTAATCGACTTCGCATCACAAATGAAATATTTTGGTTGTACATTTATTTGATTGAAGTATTAGTTTATGTGGTTTATGTGGCTAAGACACTGAAGCTTCTTCCATTTGATTCTATGTACTTGTCTCTTATCTTCATTTTCTTAATTGCTTAATCTCTTGCCTTTTTTAAACCTTTGTCTGACCAACTTCCTCGTCAGAAAAGTTTTTAAATACAATAAAATAATAAAATACTTTTTTTCCAAATATAAAGTCCTTAAATAAAACTATATGCACTTTTTTTAGCACGAACGTACCAAATTCCAACCTAAAACCTTAGATCTTCATTTTTTACAAGAAGCCACTTTTACAAGATTTTTTCACTTAACTTTTTGCCTTACGTTTAGAAAAGTTATTTCTCAAAATTATTATCGTTCATTCAAAAAGAAACATACAACTTTCTTGTATTCATAAGACTTTCAACGAAAAATCGTCTGTCACAGTGCGATACTGTCATACCAAATCTTTATTTTCCCGGAATAGTATGATTTTTTTGAATGGAAGCTCATTTATTTTTATTCAGCCTCCCCATATCTCGGGTGCAAGTTTTTATTCTTTCTTTAAATTGGATACGGATGTCAGCAAACTAAGGTGCACATTAGGTCGACTGACTCAATATAAAAAAGGAAATAGAACCAAAAAGTTGATAAACCATTTTGCTAAGATCACCTACCCTCGGTACATCGAGACATTAACACCAGCAATATTGGATGATATTATAGACTCGCAACAGCGGAGACTTGATGTTCCTCCTGTCTTTTTCCTTTTTTTCCTTCGTCTTTTTTTGAAGCCTGCGTTCGTGCTATTTTACTTTGCTAACTTCAGATTGAAAAGTGTTACATACTAGCCAACTAAAATAATGCACAGGAAAATTGTTTTAATTTCTTGCAACTTCATACTTAAGAGAAACAGAAAACATTTGAAACAGAAAAAATTTGATTCTCACTTCGGTCCTGTTTCGATCCAAACAAGTTGTACTAAAACGTCGTTTAGTGGCATCAAAATAAAGTGGCATTAGAATAGAGCCACTCGAGACTATATTTTTGGAGGACTGTTTCAATACCGGAAACTAGCCTTGAAATGATACTTTTTTTACAGTGCAGGACACCAAAGCCCCTCAACTGGAAGACATGACTAACTATTGGTCGGGTGTTTGGCAAAAAACGAACAGAAACAATTCGGACGATGCGTGGTTCCAACTTGAGAAGGCAAGAGCTAACAATAACCCTGAAATGGAGCTGACTAACATCACAGCTTTAGATGTTTCAGCGGTTTTGAAGAGAGGAAGTAACTGGAAAGCTCCAGGTCCGGACATGTTTCACAACTTCTGATAGAAGTATCTGACTAGTGTGCATCCAGCGTTTGCAAGGTGCTTTCAGAAGATCATCGAACATCCAGATCTGATGCTAGGCTTTATGCTCCAGGGTACCACGTATATGTTGCCTAAAAAACCAGGCGCTCAGAATCCATCTGAATTTCGACCTATAGCTTGTCTTCCAACAATATATAAATGTCTTAGAGGTATCATAGCAGATAACATGTGTTCTCCCTACGACGTGAATGACATCCTTACAGAAGAACAAAAAGGATGTTGTAAAAACTCGCAAGGCGGTGAAGACCTAGCCACCATAGACGCTGTTGCCACGACGCAAGCTCGTAAACATCAGTAAAACTTGCACATGGCATACATTGACTACAAGCAAGCGTTTCCTTCCGTACCACATGACTATTTGCTTGAAGTCTTAAAAATATACAAAATTTTCCCACGCATCATTGACTTCCTAAGTCGTGCGATGATGCTTCGGGATACAAGAATCGAATATTGTCATCGTGGACAACCAAGGATTACTAGATCAATACGCATTACGCCGGGTATATTTCAAGGAGACTCCTTCATTGTATTGTGGTTCTGTTTAGCGTTCAACCCACTGAGCAAAACACTAAATAGCATGTCTCATGGGTTCCAAATACATGATGACGAGGATGGTCATCGAATGATCCATCTTCAGTACATGGACGATCTGAAGCTATACGCTAGTTCGGACCAGAAACAAAGTCACAAAGCAGTTTTCCAATGATACCCACATGGAGTTCGGACGAGATAAATGGGGTAAAATATCCCAAGTGTCCCCGCCTGTAATTTTGTGGTCACCTATCTCCTTCAAACACCGTCAGATTGTAGTGCTGCTGTACCTCCTTAACTTCTGTGAAGAGGGCGCACCTAGTACAACGGTTTGTCATGATACAAGGGTCCGAATTTTCGACGATTCACTCTGACTGCTAACCTTAAAAAAATTGGACTTTCTTCTAAAAAAAACGTCTTTTCGGATTGAAAGTTCAACTATTTAGATTTATCATCAACGTGGATATATGAAGTATTATATTATTATATTCAACAATAGAATTAAGGATGATGGCCACGGTGAACACCAGAGCATAGACGACCCTCATTTTTTTAAACCTGAGGAAAAACTGATTAATGTATTAAGGAAAAATTTGATTAACAGTGTACAAAAGGAATATTCTGGCACTTCATTATGGATTATATAATATATTCTATTGTCGTTATCTCACAGATTATAAGCGTGAAGCTTATCTTTCTGAGATATTTACAATTCATTAGTGCCAGCTTCAAGATTAAAAGTGTAATCACTAAATTCGTAAAAGTTTAGGTACAAATTTCGAGATATCTTTATTAGAAAAAAAAAGTCTGACATGATACAACCTTTTTAAAAACTTTCTGGAAAATGAAAAAAAAAATGTTTCAAAATCATCATTGATTGAAGAAAGATTGAAGCCTCGAGAGCCATAATACATTGATTTTTAAATGTAATTACCAGTCACGTGTAATACTTAGATAGGAATGCGGATCACAAACAATATTCTTTAGTTTTACATTTTCTTAATTGAATTATCACTGTAGATGATTGTGGATTACGCCAGGGTTTACATGCTCTACTATAAAGTGACTCCTGATTAAGCGGGTGGGACCAACTGGAATATCTATTATTTCTACTCGGGTCAATGGGGTAACCATACTGCTTTCCATGTTTATTTTTACACGTTTTATAGCGCGATTAACATATTTGTACAATCCCGATAGAATATTAGGACTCTCCAATATTGCAAAGGCATCGCCATCGGGCGTTACTAATACAATTTGTTCTGCGGTTGGCACACACCTATACGTACACCTTCCTGTTTTCAGTTTAAGTGGTTCGTTGGCAGGAAAAGTGTATTTTCTAAGTTCAAATATCGGGCGCTTTTTCAAAAGGGGAATAAGCCGAATGAATTGAAGTTGTTCAAGTCCAAATCCATCACGGTCACAAGAAGGAAGCCTTTCAGGAGGAGCAATAAACCTGGCAGGAGGAGGACGGCTGGCAGAAGGAGACCTAGACCTGACACGAAGAGGAGGCACGGCAGGAGAAGGAGACCTTTCATGAGAATTTTCTCTTTCAAAAGAAAAGAAACAGGAAGGTTTGCTCCGAGGAACACCAGGAATCGGATTGCCATTAGGCAAACATTCGAACTGTGAGCTTAAATCTGTAAGAAGGAAGAGACGATTACATTTTTTTAACGTCGGTATTTTGCACAGAAAAAACAAAAAATGAAAAGTATTTCAGATGAATTTTGAAGTTTGTCAGTTCTTTAATTTCTTTGAAACGTAATGAACAATTTTTATAAATTATACTTACTCACTTGAAATTATTTCCTGATAGTTTTAGTACATAAATAAGACCTACATAGTTTTATCAATCTGAAAACCTTTGAAAATGGATACATATGAAAATTGAAAAAAGAATGTCAACTTTGTTGTTAAATGAAAAATAAGCCAAATTTCGTATGAAAAATACAATCTTACAAGTCTTTTGAAACTGCAAAAATCTGTCGTTTTAAAAAGCATCTAAGTCGAGTCAAGGTTGTAGCTTAAACATTGATTTGTCCACAGAAAGTTTATTGAAAAAAAAGTTTTATTAGTTGTATGCCCCAGTATGAGTCGGTGATACGCCATTTTCCAACAGCTGTTAGCAACGCTACACTATGCATCGCTTTTTTCAAATTCATTTCATTGATAGTCTCATGAAAGTTCCGATTACTAGTGGAATTCGAGATGGAAATCTAAAAAAGTCAATTATTAAGAGAAGATAATTTGAACTTGATCAAATCTATCAACATGCGCATGACAGCTAAATTAGTCAATTTGCCAACGTAGAAAAAGCTCTCCGTGAATTAAATGAAACTTAAATTAAATAAGGTAAATGTGCCAGTCTTCATAAATGCATGAGTTGTGGGCAGATGGCGAAAAAAATAAGATAAAAATAAATAAAAATAAAATAAAAAAAATAATTATAATTTATTCTTAAATGCGATTGCCGATCTCTCGTACATTGAAGTGCCGATAACTGAAGCAGCCAGGTTTTTGACTTGCCGATAACCCATGCATTCTCGTACTTATAACTTCAAAATTCTTATAATATCCATTCTAATGGGATATTTTGCAAGTAATAAGTAAATTTAACTATGTATTGCCTTTACATGTAAAAAGTTTTATTAGTATATATCGACGCCTCCATTCAATACAAGTCTATATGCTGACAGCGCCGTCCATGAGACTATATGCGAAATGGGCCGTGTATGAGACTATATGAAATTTGTACCGAGTATGAGACTATCTGCATTCTAGCAACTTTTCAGGAGAGCTGTTTGAAGTTCGAAATGTTTAAAAAAAGTCATAGGTGCACTCTAAAATAATGAAAGTTGTTGCTTATGTTTACTCAACTTCTAATCTCAATATTGCCCCACAAATTCTGTCAATGAACGATATTGAAATCAATAAAAAGTTAATAATAAGTAGATGACTTTTCTCAGAATGGGTATAATTTTAATAATAACTAACTAAAATGAATACATTTTAAATATATAAATCAGTGGAGTTGATGTTTGAAGTATATGGATGTTTTTTTAATAAGTTTCCTGTATGCAAATTACTTGAAAGCCGTAGGAAATGAAGGAAAAGCAAAAAGCTTATATTCGAGGTTATGTTATTATATATAACCTCCAAATGTCACATAGTATCCTTGGTGTGGATACAACATACAGGGTTGCCACCACTGCATTAAAAAACCATACCTCTTATTTAATAACAAGAAAGTATAATTCCATCGATAATTGCATTATTTCGACTGTGACTTTTGAATAAGATCATATAAATGGTATTTCTTGTGTTGTGTTTTGAAAAAATGTACTTTTTGTAGGATATTCACATTCTTTCGCATATTTTTAATTTCTCTTATTTTGTCGCCCTTGCTTCGGAATGTCTGGCATGCTATAGATCCATAATACACGCAAAGTTAAATAAAAAGACTAATTTATATATTCCTTTTCATTCCTTTAATACTTTACAGAATTGTAAAATATTTTAACAAACGATGCAGGATTGTTGACTCTATTAGAAAATAATAATAACTCAAAATCGTCAAAAATGCAGATAGTCTCATACTCGGTACAAATTTCATATAGTCTCATACACGGCCCATTTCGCATATAGTCTCATAAACGGCGCTGTCAGCATATAGACTTGTATTAAATGGAGGCGTCGATATGTAGGAAGAAAGTTCTAATAGGAAGTGATCATATAAGCCTCTAGAATGGATTTTGAAAAAAATCATTGAATCAATGTCCGGTGCGAATACAAAGAAGAGGAAGAAAGCTTGCAATTATTTTTAAATTATATATTAAGATGTGATCTACCACGGTTCTACTGGGGGCTAGTCTCATTACAAGTAATGGCAGTTGCTCTCAGTGAAAACTTGCGGTTGTTGTGTAACCTGTTATTCTTTGAATTATATATATTATACTATTATATTTACCAATAGAATTAAGGATGATTGCCGAGAAGAATGCCAGAGGAAAAACGACCCTCATTTCTTCCGAGTTGAGGAAAAACTGAATAATGTGTTAATAGCGAATTTGGTTCATTCTGTAACAAAGAAATATTCTGCTGCTTGATTAAATAAGCTATAAGTAAGATACTCACATTTCATTAAAGTCAGCTTTCAAGATAAACGTTTAATTACAATGTATATTCGTCATCATTGATGTTATCGTATTTCAATGTCATCGGTGATTTGTAGTGCCACTCGCGCTAGTCTTGCAGATAATTTCCAACCGTACTGTAATTTTCCTCTTAAAATGGTTTCGACAGGAAATGAAAAGTCACTTTTTTATATCATTCCGTGAATGACTAACTAGGAAATTAACGAAAGATTGAAACATCGAGAACCATAATTCATTTACTTTTTGATGTAATTACTAGTTACATATAAGATTTCGAACCGACTTCGCATTATAAATGAAATATTTTAATTTCACATTTTTTTTTATTGGAGTATTAGTGCAGGGGTTTGTGGTTTGCACGAAATTTTACATGTTAAACTATAAAATTCTTCATGATCATGCGGCGGGGAAACTGAAGCTTCTTCCATTTGAAGGGTTGCAGTACTGAACTAGATAACCAAAATTTTGTCCATACAATACAGTAATAATATTAATGAATAATCATGCTAATAGTGATGATAAATTAATACAGTAATAAAACGATTGGTAATTCAAAACCAGCTAACGGATTCTTTGTACTTGTTTCTCATCTTCCTTTTTTTAATTGTCTAACCTCTTACCTTTTTTTAAACCTCTTTCTGACCAACTTTCTCGTCAGTAAGTTTTCGGATGCAATAAAATAATAATAAAATAGTTATTTTTCCGAAGATAAAGTCCTTAAATAAAACTATGCGCACTTTTTTCAGCGCAAAGTTATCAATCAAATTCCAACCTGAAATCTTAGATCTTCACTTTTTACAAAATGCCACTTTCATAAGATTTTTCTTCTTAACTTCTTGCCTGACAGGCAGAAAAGTTATTTCTAAAAATTATTATCGTTTCTTTTTGAAAAACGCATAACTTTGTTTTTTTATAAAACCTTTAACGAAAAATCTTCTGTGACAGTGCAATACTGTCATACTAAATCTTTATTTTCCCAGAACAGAATAATATTTGCTTCCTCATAGAGGAAGCTTTGTAATGGTAACATTTTTCAAAATTTTTAAATTCATTTAATTGAACTCTCCCTAATATAAAAATGTCTAATACAATGTTCTAAGCAATGTTCCGGATGTGTGTGTGGATGTGTGGATGTCACGCTTTTTTGTGAACACGATAACTAGAAAACGGTTGCAGATAAATTGATGAAATATGGAGAGCTTATTTTCCTCACTAATATCTTGAAACTGACCGAAGGACTTATAAAAATATTTACTGCATTTTTTTCTAGCACTCAATAATATTTTAAAAATCGGTTTTTTCTAGTAAAACTTTTTTCATTCGCATAATTGAAAGTTGATGAGAGAATATAAAAGATTCCTTGGTTGAAACGAATCGATTGACCTATAATAATAATGCATTTTATCAAACAGTAGGGAAGTTATGGTAATTTATATATTTTCAAAATCGGTTTTTTATAGTAAAACTTTTTTCATTAACATAATTCAAAGTTGATGCAAAAACAGAAAAAGTGTGTTGATTCGAGTCGAATCGATTCACCTATAATATTAATAAATGTTATTGAAGAGTAAGGAAGCTATGGTA
>CAKNXH010062861.1:56196-124375 GCA_932178445.1 Andricus quercusramuli | reverse complement strand
GAATCGATAGACCTATAATGTTAATGCATTTTATCAAATTGTAGGGAAGTTATGGTAACTTATATATTTTGAAAATCGGTTTTTTATAGTAAAACTTTTTTCATTAACATAATTTAAAGTTCATGCAAAAACAGAAGAAGTGTGTTGATTTGAGTCGAATCGATTGACCTATAATATTAATTAATGTTATTGAAGAGTAAAGAAGCTATGGTAATGCATAATATTTAAAAATACGGTTGTTTATAGTAAAACTTTTTTCATTAGCATAATTCAAAGTTGATGCAAGAATGTAGAAGATTCCTTGGTTCGGGACGAATCAATTGACCTATAATATTAATACATTTTATCGAAGAGTAGGGAAGTTATGGTAATTTATATATTTTGAAAATCGGTTTTTTATAGTAAAACTTTTTCCATTAGCATAATTCAGAGTTGATACAACAATATAGAAGATTCTTTGGTTCAAAACGAATCGATAGACCTATAATTTTAATGCATTTTATCAAATTGTAGGGAAGTTATGGTAATTTATATATTTTGAAAATCGGTTCTTTATAGTAAAACTTTTTTCACTGGCACAATTCAGAGTTGATGCAAGAATATAAGAATTCCTTGGTTCGAAACGAATCCATTGACCTACAATTATAACGCATTTTATCAAAGAGTAGAGAAGTTATGGTAATTTATATATTTTGAATATCGTTTTTTTATAGTAAAACTCTTTTCATTAACATAATTCAAAGTTGACGCATGAATAGAAAAGACCTTTTGGTTATAAATTTTCAAATAGAGTAATTCTGACAATTTTTGGAAAGAAATCATAAAGCTGGGAAAGGGATAGGATGCGACAGAACTTTTCCTTTCCCTTTTACAGCTCAAAAAATTATTATTTCGAACACAAGATTTGATTTGTCTGATTTGTCTTTGTATTTAAAACATTTTTTGTATTATTCTGTAATTTTTCATTTTTGGTAAATTTCTATTTTTAAATTGAGCAAAGTGAAGACTTTGGTTTGTCTATTATTGAAAAAAATAACTAATGCTTCCTCTATAAGGAAGCAAATACATTTGCTAACGGGAAGCAAAGTGCTCGTTAAATGAGCACCATATAATTATAAATACAAACAAAGTGGAAACACTCGAGATCGAATTCGCAGCTATTTTTGAATGTAAACTTATTCATTCTTATTCAGCGTTCCCGTATCTTGGGTACAATTTTTTATTATTATTATTACATTCTCATTTTTTGTTGAATAGATCTTTAGTCGCTATCTAAAGACGATTTTTAAAAACCATGCAATTTGTACCACCACATTCTTGGATGATATACTCGGAATTGGTTTTTTTTTTCTAATCATCCTCATTTTCTCCCAATTTAATAACTCAATATATCGGGAACAATATTTTATTTGTTGCGTCAACCGAAAATTGTAGTTTCAATCGTGATTCAAAACCACACCTGTTCCAATTTTAGGTTCTTGTAACTTTGCGATCGTAAACTTCCACATTCTATTTCTCTGAACTGGATAATATTTTTCAATCATACTTTTTTGGCCTCAATTAGAAACACTTTATCTCGAAAGCAAACTTCTATTTCATCTTTTAATAGTGTTTTTGATTTTACAGAATGTTATTTCACTATCCTGAAATAATCGGATTTTGTTGGTTATCTAGTTATGTACCGCAACCCATCATTTCTCCTCGTGACAATGCAATCACCATGCCGCTTTCCATGTTGATTTTTACACGTTTCATATAGCGATTAACATATTTATACATTCCCGCAAGAACATTATGACTCTGCAATATTGCAGTGGCATCACCACTGGACGTTGACAATACAATTTTTCCTTGCGGTTGACATAGGCTCGTACGTATTCTTCCCTCTTTTTGTTTTAATTTGTTTTTGAGCACTGAAAGTGTATTTTCGAAGTTCGAATATCGGGTGCGGTTTCATACGGGGAATAAGCCGAATAAAATAAAGTTCGAGTCCACATCTATTAGTGTCATAAGAAGGAAGCCTTTCAGGAGGAGCCATAAACTTGACAGTAGGACGACGGCTGGCAGGAGGAGATCTGGACCTGGCACGAAGAGAAGGCTCGGTAGGCGAAGGAGACTAACCTCACTTTGTTATTTCTGCCCGATTACGACCTTATTCCTCGAAATTATACTTCACTTACTAATGAAAAGAACTTTTCTCTACCTTTATTCAGCTTCACCACTTTAATTTTGCTCTCATCTACGCTCTCCCTTCGAAAAATTCACTCTATTCATATGCTTTCTATAAAATAAAAAAAATGACTAAGGGGGCCGTCCATAGATCTCGTGATGCGTTTTTTCTTCGTTTGAATGAAGATGAGAATAAAATTTTCCTGAAGTTAAAAAGTACACAACGATATAAAAAAAAGAAAAATGCGTCACAAGATTTATGGACGGCCCCAGAGGTATTTTCAACCTAGTTATTGTGTTTCAAATTCATCAGTGCTTTTTTGTGCTGCTTACGCCAGCAGTGAGCAATTTTCCCCTGAAAATATTAGCATGAAGAAATGAAAAGGAAATTTTTTTTATCACCTTGCGGAAAAGACTGGTTGGAACATTGAATAAATATTATAGCCTCGAGAACCATAATACAATGAATTCTTAATGTAATTGCCAGTTATGTGTGATATTTTGTTAGGAATTTATAGATCACAAACAATATTTTTTAGTTTTACATTTTCCTGATTGAAAAATCACTGTAGAGATTTACAGGGTTTACATGCCGTACTATAAAGTAGCTCCTGATTAAGTGGTTGACACCAACTGGAACTTCTGAGATTTCTTTTCGTGTTAATGGGGTAACCATACCGCTTTCCATGTTTATTTTCACACGTTTTATGTCGCGATTAACATATTTGTAGATTCCCGCAAGAATAGTTTGACTCTCCAATACTGCAAAGGCATCACCGTCGGACGTTGATAATACTATTTGTTCTTGGGTTGACATAGGCACATACTTATTCTTTCTCGTTTTCATCTTTAATGGTTCGTTAGTAGGAAACGTGTATTTTCGAAGTTCGTATATCGGACGCTTTTTTATAAGGGGAATAAGCCGAATAAATTCAAGTTGCTCAAGTCCATATCCGTTTTCGTCATGAGATGGAAGCCTTATAGGAGAAGCCATGGGCTTGGCAGGAGGTGACCTGGACCTTGCACGAAGAGAAGGCTCGGCTGGCGGAAGAAACCTTTCAGGTGAATTATTTCTTCCAGAAGAATAAGAAGTTCCGCCACGAGGAACACCAGGAAGAGGGGCACCATTAGGTAAGCACTCGAACTCTGAACTTAACTCTGCAACAAGAAAGAGAGGATTACATTTTTTTTAAAGCACGTTGGTATTTCGAAAAAAAAAGATAAAAAGTGTTGAGATAAATTTTTAAAGGGTTGAAAATTGAGCGTATTTCGGCGAGAGTTTCACGGGGGTTAGGAAAATAATCCTCACACCATCTACTACGTTATATTGTCAGCTGGGTGAGGTGTAGTCATGGTGAGCAAAGTGGAGTAGAGCATGAAATTGGTAACAAAAACGACAAATAAATATTTTTCTTGCTTATAAATATTCTCTGAAATAGCTTAGACGATTGTGAAATTACTGCAACTCAAAGGCCCTCCGCGAGCTACCCTACCAATTTTAGGGGGGATGGATCAGTGAATTTAAAGGTATGAGCGTTGCTTGGTGATAGATTTGAACAAAGTTAGCTGATTTTGTGAAAGATGGCTCTGCAATGGTACAGTTGAATATTAAATTTATAGGTTTGAAAATGACTTTCATTTGTCAGACTTCACACCATTTTTCTTATTCCCCCTATTATCTAAACAAGTTTTATACAAAAATTCAAGGTTTGGCTATTTTTCAACCAATAGTCTCTATTTTTTGAAGAAATAAACTAAGGATGTCTTTGAGATAACTGTTTGCCACAATACTTTACAAATGTACAAGGATTATTAACACGATGGGTGATTTTTGTTGCAGGTAATCTTTGGCCCGAAATCCGGGTAAAGATTACACTTAGTTTTTTCTGTGCAGTCATTCTTAGTCGATTTTGTAAACAAAAGTTATTGGTCCCAATTGTTCAATAATAGCTAAACTCTAAGTTCGTTGTATTAGAATTATTTGATTGAATAACAATTTTTGTCAGCTAGGAAAGTATCATTGCAAATAGTAAAGTTATCAAAAAGACATTATGAGTCGATACTGTAAACAAAAATTGAACCTATTCGTTTAAAAATAATCAAACTCTACATTTTTTATGAAAAGTGTTCAAATAACTAATAATCCTTATAAATTCACCAAGTGTCATAGCAAAGAGTCATCGGTAAGATATTCTTCGTTGATTCCGTAAAAAATGGAGCGTATTCTTCGAAAAATATCCAAACTCTGAATTTGTTTATAAAAATTGTTCAAACGATTACAAAATAACATCTATTTTCAATCAATCGTAATGAAACACTAATTTCACGCACAATTTTCTTGGTTATTCTCACTCACTAGAATTATTTATTGATAGTCTTATCACAGATATGAGGCCTTCTTTGAAACTTGCTGTTAAATAAAAAATAAACCAAATTCGGCATACAAAATTCAAACTCAAATCTTTTTGAAATTTTAGAAGCTTTTTTTTAACAAAAGCATAATCCGAATAGATAGAAATTCATAATTTATTCAAAAATTTCTAGAGCTAAGTAGCCCGCTGAGTGGAAGAAAGTTTACAGAAGTACTTTAATCTAGGATCCTAATACGTAGACTGATAACGCGAGGAGAAGAGAAGAGGAACAAGCAGTGAGTAATAAGTTGTAAAATTAAAGAGGCAAAAAATAAATTATAATAAAAGCTTAGTTAAACAAAAGTAAAAATATTCAGCTGAAGATATCTTGCTACTGCTATAAAAATAAAAATGCATTTAACCTGTTCAGGTGACAGAGTTATATTAAGCAAGTACTACTATTATGGCGAAACTACTATATCTATCAAAAGCTAAGGACAGTGGTGTATCTGATCATAAGTATATGCGGATGTGAGAGGCCAGCTTGAACGAAAAATAATAACTTAGAGAATTTTGAAGCATGCTACTTAACAATTTATATGATAGGAAAACAGCAAGGGAGTGAAGTCAAGTCACAGAATGTATTGCATGTTAAAGAACCACTACCAATGTGTAATGACGACCAGAGTGTTCATGTTATCAAATAATAATTTCGGAAAAATCTTCTGAAAATGATGCTGTGAGGGGGCTTCCCTGATACAAGGTAGACCTTTATTCCACAGGCGTGCACCCCTTATCATGAACAGCCTCTCACTTTTGCAGGTTCTGTGTTTTAGATTTTTAGGACTAAGCGTATCTCACAAGATTTAGCCTGGTAAGGATATCTATTGATGAAGTTGAATAATTCAAATATATAGTAAAGCTTGTAACAAGACAAAATTTGAGGCATCTTCATTTAAATTATTATTTGATTTTCGAAGCGATATCTGTTCCCTCGTCACGTGGCACGGCACTCCAAGGGCATACTTAGGTTAATTTTGAGAATTAGGATTAATTTGCTCGCTGTTGCTACCAAAATTACGAATCGAGATTTGAATTTAAATCTGGTTCCCGCCTTTCCGTTTGCGGTCTCCAATAGTCCCGGGACCTGGCTGGAAACCTTACATGCCTCCAGAGCCAGGGATGCTTTCGGATCCTCGTCCCTAAGCTTTGGGAATGAACTTAGTAGCCTTGGAGCTATACCTTGGACTGCATCAGTAATCCTTATGAGAATGAGAGCCCTCACATCCCCTAACCAGGCCCTCCGTGCTACGGCACTGGACCGAGAATTCAGCCTACTTGAAGAGTCCCGCGATGAAAATAAGAAGTAAGTCTGTTTTGTCCTCGATTTGTTGTCGTGTGTTTTCCCAATGCGGACACTCGTTCCAGAGTGAGGAGAGAGCTTTCTCATTTACCGGAACTGCTTCGGATCTACTCTTTCGGTTTGACTAACTTGTTAAGGTAAGGTTCACCACAATATGTCTTCGAAGCTACGGATCCTCGCGGGTCCTCATGTTTAGACGATCGAACTTAGTTTTGGAGTATCGTTTTTGCAATAGTACTCCGAACATGAGGAACCCCTCGAGTCACCAACGTCTAAGGTTTTATTTGTTTTAATTTTTGATAATCGAATGTGGAAAAATTGGTCATAATTACCGCCTTTCTATTTCGCTCTCGCTAATTATTTTGTTAATGAATGATACTCGATAGTCTTGTCACTTCATTTTAACTTGTTAGAGTTCCTTTTAGTCGCCATGATGGTCTCATAGTCTAATTGAAAAATTTAGTATGTAATAATGCTTTCGGGTGAGGTATCGACTCAAAAATCAATCGCCGATCCTATACAATGTTCGCTTTCAGGACGCCATGTTAGCCTCGCGTTTAAATTTTGAGCTACTGGTGAGAGCCGCTCTCTTTATAGCCTTCTTCTATCATCGAGGATTTAACCTCACTTTAAGATATCAACGGCGATACCACGCTGAAAACACCAGTTCCCGTTAGATCACTGAAGTTAAGCAGTGTTGGGCGCGGTTAGTACTTGGATGGGTGACCGTTCGGGGAATACTGCGTGTTGTTGACCCGTCGTGGGTGTGGTGGACCCACACTGGTAGTATTTATCCACCTAGAAACACTACCCGAATCGGGTAGTGAGACAATGAACTTTCGAGTTCGAAATGCTAATCAATTTTTTTTTTTTTTTTTTAAGATATCTTTGTTCCTGATAAAATTTTGAGGTTAGTCTACTTTCGTTAGTATTTGAAATTACGTATGCTCTCGATTGTGCCCGCAAATTACCGGCCGAACGAATTAGCCATCTTTATCAGCTATTTTATTTTATTTTATGATTGACCGCATGAATACCAAAATCTTTGTACGGTTTGATAGGTTTGAATAAATGTTAACACCCATTTTTTATAGTAACCTAGTTCTTGAATTATTTCCGAGTAAGAATCGCGTTTATGCCTAGAGATTTGTCAAAAAGAGGTTGAACTACCCTCCTCCTCCTACAACTTTAACTAAGGAGCTGAAGCCGGCCCGGGCAACCATCTGGCCCACGCCCAGTTTATTGAGTTTTTGAGTGTCCCTTTGGCGCCTGGCGCCCAACCCCAATTATCATATTTCATTTTGCAGTAGGGAATTTTCAGGGAATGGGCGTGAGCTGTGTGATGGTAAGTTCCACGAAGAAATACATTGTTACAAGCTATTATCTGCGAATTTGGAGTATAGTAAGTTGCCTATGAAAAATTGCCTCCTTTTGGCCACCATCAACAAGCCAACTCTGACGATGTGGAGAGGTGTATTCACTCTTAAGTAGATTGTAAATAAAATGGATACACGCATCCAGATACTATCCCGATTTCACATTTGAGTCTTTCGTGATGTCATGATATTCAAAGCAACCATGATAAAAAAAAAAGGTGAAATGAAACTTATAACTAATGAAATCCTGGTTGAAGTAGGAAGGGAGACTTTTTCTATGCAGCTTTTTATTCGACCATTTCAAGAAAAGCGATCGTTACATTGCCGACTCTTAGAGGGATGTAGCACTTCTAGTCTCAATTTACTATTCCTAACCCGTTGAAACCGATTGCTAAGGTAAGACGCAAACTATTCAATAAATGAACAAAATAGTTTAAAAAACTAGTTTGTGAAGTAAAATATTGAAAAAGATCAGTGGCTTAGCAGTATGTGGCTTCATATATAAGGGGCCACGTAAAAAAGCAGCAAGGACCTGCACAACAGTTAGTGATATAAGTGCGATTTTTGGTTGCTATGCTCTTTTCCAGGGACCTCTCTGTTAATAAGCTGAGACTGAGCGGCAGAAGCGGAGAAAGGCTCGAGGTGGATATCGCATCGGCTTCTTTTCCGGGCGATAGTGAGGTGCTCCCACTTCCTAGAGAGGTCGAGGCTCTACTTCAGCACTGCCAGGAGAACAAGATTCCTCTGATTTTGGGCTGTGACAATAATTTGCACCATACAATATGAGAGGGCACAAACATCAACGGCAGGGGAAGAGATTTATTTGAATACCAAGCGGGTATGAGCTTGAGATCATTAATCATGGTGATACTCCCACATTCCAGATCATAAACAGGAGTGAGGTTCTCCATTTGACTCTATGCTCTGAAAAACTGAGGAGCAAGATAGTAGGCTGGAAATTCTCCGACGAGGAGCCTCTCAGACGACAAATATATCTTGTTTAAGTTAGCCCTAGGAATCCAGACAGTTTCAAAGATCAGAACCACAGGAACATAATTTGGGACTCATATAACGAGGAATTCACAGGCAAGCTTGAACACAAGCTACAGAACCATAGACAAGTTAGAGCACGCTGCGTTCTTTCTGCGTAGGGCTCTGATGACATCATATGAGAACAATTTCCCTGCATGAAAAAAGATCAGAACGTTATAAAACAGGCCAAACAGATCTAAATTGCCTTCAGAATGGGACACCTACAAGGCGGCTGAGTATTATTACAATAAAAAAAATATAAACCTACAAACAGAAAGATTTATGGGGTTTCTGCCAGGAATGTGAGAACATTCCGGATAAAGCGAGGTGATAAATCCTGGCAAAAAATCAGGAGGCTCGTCTCATGTTCATAAGGCTCGATAATGGCAAGGTGGCAGAAGGCCAACTGGAATTTCGCATGCAAGGTCGTTTATATCAACAAGGTGGAGTGGGCCATTGGCTCATTCAGCCCTATTGCCCTTAAATACGTGCCATCAGCATATAAGGACTGCAGAGTGGCCTTAATTCCCAAATCTGGGTAGGAGGACTACACTGCTGCTGAATATTTTCGGCCGATCAGTTTATCGTCCATCATTCTGAAGATGCCAGAGAAATTGGCCGAGAGATATGCCAGGAATAAGGTGCTTTTAGCCTCCCCGCTGCATAAAGAGCAGGACACCTTTACGGCGGGCTTCTCTGTAGAAACTGAGCTCTATGCTACTGTGGCGAAATTGGAGCAGCAGCTTAAACAAGAAGGGTACGCTGCGGCCACCCTCTTGGAAATAATGAGCGCCTTCAGCAATAACCCTTCAGAAGTCATCTGTTGAGAAGCTTAAAGGTGTGGCGTGCCAGATCGACTAGTTAGCTGGACAGGAAGCATGATACGAGAAAGTACAAAGAGTCGAAACTTGATGCCTATGCATTCCCTACTTGCCGTAAGAAGCTGATGATCTCAGACTCAGTGAAATACTTAGGGGTAATCCCAGATAGCAAAATGAACTGGACGAAGCACCTTGAAACCCAATTTAGGAAGTTTGTCATGACATTTTGGATGTAAAAAAGAGCCATTGGTTCTACGTGGGGTCTGGGGCTTAAAATGATTGCATGGCTCTACTCCGCTGTCTTTAAACCAAGGCTTCCATATGCGACTGCGGTCTGGTGGCCACCGGCAAAACTCAAAACGCGAAACTAAAGAGATTGACTTGGGGGACTGAAAAAACTTTCAAGTAACATTAGCATATAGTCAATTCTCGAAATGATGCAAAACAGAACAACAAAACGCTTCAACTTTACCAAGATAGTGATTCCACTTGGGCGGCATGCCGCCTTCTTTCAGTCGGTGGTCCTTTGCTGCGCTGAGACACTAACAGAAGAAAACGTGACTAGTAGGCAGATTACAAACTGCTCGGACAGCCAAGCAACATTAACTGCAGTTCGGAAACCAGAAATAAAATCAGAACTAGTTTGAGAATGTGAAAAGGCATTAAGCCAACTCGCAGAAAAGAACAACGTGATCCTCATATGGGTTTCTGGTCACACAGGGATCAAGATCAACGAAAAAGAAGTTTAATACGTTTATACCAGTTGCAGTCTATCAAAAAATAACGAAAAGTAATGTGAATTGTTCTGAAATTAATTATATATAGTTTTCTTTTGTGTGATATTAATGATTCAATTGAAAGCAAGTATAGATTAAGAAATGTCTGCATTTTCAGGGCGGCGAAAATGGGTGACGATGGGTCAAAGGGTGACGAAAAAACATCGGACGGCACTGGACAACTAACTTCGAGGCGGGTCACATGCTTACGTGTTAGGTGATTCACCTCTCATTTTGCCATACTGCCAGCAAATGTTTATTCTTCAGAGTTATTATTTCGTACTGAATCACAAATTAAGTTGTACTGAATTTTTATCAATCATTTCTATTTTCACGTTAGATATTACCCTATTTCATTTCAGATGGCTGAAACTGAAATTTAGTCAAGATGCCGCAATATCATGAAATCTGTGCGTATATCCAATGACGCTTGCGCACGTGTGCCGATGTTCTAACAATTATTATTTTTATCACTAGAAATTTTCAATTCACTTTTATTTTTGAGGTGCAAACATTCATTCTTGAAGAATCATCATTGTCAATGGAAAGAGTTTGCAAAAACATTTTGAAAATATACTGAAAGCAATTTTTTTATCATCACTAGATGAGTTACAAATCACCAAAACAGCTGTTATATTCTCAGAAACCACTCATCGCTCACTTTCATGAATAGGGAATAAAAAGTCGACTTTTTGAACTTGAAGAAATTAAAGGGAAAAACTTAAGCTTCCTTTTGAAGGGAACAAAATAAAAAAATATAAATTTTTTCCAAAAAAGTCAAATTTGCTTTTGAGTTTCATTTATGAAGGTCAAATATTATTTTTTCAAAAAATGCTTATTATCAATCGAAAGGACATGAAAAAAAATTTTGAAACTCTACTTAACATATATTTTGTATCGCTGTTAGAAGATTTAAAAATGGCCGAAATAGACGATATCCACGAAAGTCCAAAAATGTTCACCCCCTCCCCCTTAGATAATACTGATCAAAATGATAACAAAATGTCCCATAAATCCATTAGAAAAAAAACGTTTCCCCAGTTTAACTGTAAGATTGGACTACTTCGAATTTTTAAGTGGGTGTTCTTAAGAAATAATGCCTCATAATTATATTATACTTTTATACTCACCAAGATAATTTAGGATGATTGCCACGGTGAAGACCAGAGCATGAACGACCTTCATTTTTTCAAATATAAGGAAAAACTGATTCATGTAATAATGAAGAATTTGTTCAACTGTGTAACAAAAGAACATTCTAGTACTTCAGTATAGATTATATAATATATCTTATAGTCGTTATCTCATACATTATAAGCATCAGCATTATCTTCCTGAGATATTTACATTTCATTAGAGACAGCTTCAAGGATAAAAATTTATTCATTCGATTCGTTAAACTTGAGGTGCAAAATTCGATATATTCTTGATTCACAGAATAAACTTCTCGCATGATACATTCTCCTAAAAAAGTCAGAAATATTTCCAGTAGGGTTTACATGAAATTTCGTATGCTTTCTAGAAGAATGAGTGAACTGTTTAGGGTTATTTTGGAACAAGTTTTCGTGTTCCAAATTCATCATTAATTTGTTGTGCCCCTCGCGCTAGCCGTGTAGGTGATTGCAGCAATCACGAAATATTGTAGCCATGAAAACCATAATACATATACTTTTTCATGTAATTACCGGTTACGTGTGAGATTGCGATTCGGCTTTGGGTAACAAACAATATATTTTAGTTCGGGGATGGAAGAGTCGAATTTTTACAATCGACTTTGGACTCTCGCAGTCAACTCGAAGTCGACTTAGTTCATTCGACTTTTCATCTTTTGACGACCGGACGACTTTTTCTTACCGCCATGCAACAAATCCAAAATAGTTTTGCTGCATGCTATGCCCGCTTTTCAAAAACATGTGATGATTGGTGTGGGGTGTTTAGTAATTTAGCTATGGTTCCTAGTCTCGTATGGGTTTATTTTTCAGAAATTGAAAACTACACCCAAGTAAGATGCAATAAGTACTAAAAGGTGCTCGGTGTGACACCGCCCCCCCCCCCCTCCCATCCTAAAGGCGTTTCGTATTTTCTTAACAGCCCCTTACCGAGGTTACAAAAATCATTCTAACGTCATCTACTAAGTCATGTTATCAGCTGTGCCAAGTGAAACATTAGTGAGAAAATTGGAGTTCTAGAATTGTTGAAAAAAATACAAATAAACATTAATCTTGCTTATAAATCTTCACAAAAATAGCTTATACTTTTTTTAACGAACTGAAACTCATTTTACAATACTTTATATGGAGATGAAGTGTGGAGAACAACAACTGTAACATAGAAGATGGTCCGTCATAACATCCAGTTGAAATTGGCGAAATAGAAATTTGTGCCTCTGAGAATTAGTTTATAATTAGGAATTCAAATAATGGCAAGGCTGCTGGTGTGTATAGTATTACGGCGAGTAGATAGATAGATAAACGTTTATTTTTCAGCCTGCTGGCCTCAAAAAATTGACTTGCTTACACTACCATTTTTACAGAACTTTCTTGAAATTAACCCTCAAAAAATAACATCCATCCATTCCTTGTCTCTAAGCCGCACGCTCTTATCGCCTTGCCTTCCTCGCTTCGCCTCGCCTTGCTCGCATGTCCCTACTTTTTCGCATTGCCTCGCTTGCCAACCTCTGTTTTCGCTTAATACCTACTACTTATCTACTATTTACAATATTTACATGTTACTTATATCTACTTTCTCTCCTATTTGCAATCTTTCGTCTCCATTCCTCTTCCTCCTTCCTTCTAATCATCTCCATCTTACCCAACACTCCCTTCACCCATGCTGCTGCCCTTTTTCCGGCCTTTTCATGCAACAATACCTCCATGCTTATCTCACTTCTTTCCACCTCCACGCACTCCTCCAACCAGTGCTCCACTCTTGCATCCCCCTTTCCACACAGTTCACACATCCTCTTCTCCCGCGAGAGCCAGAACCTATTGAAACCCTCCATGTAACAACACCTCATCCTCGCTATAATCTCCTGACTTCCTTTCTTTTCTTTCTCACATAAATATTGCTATTACGGCGAGTATTTATCTGAGAGGCTAAAGGAGTTGATGAACATATGTGCAGAGAAGGGGAAAGTTCAAAATGATTGGATAAAGGTGTTTATCGTTTCACTCTGCAAAGGTTAGGTCATGAAAATAACAAAAGAAAAGATCTCGGATGTCCAATGTGGATTTATGTCAGGAAGATCATGTGCGGAACAGATGTTTAGCTTGAGACAGATCCCAGAAAAAACTTTAAGATTGAACAATAAAGTTTTCCGTGCATTTGTAGATCTGTAAAAAATATTTGATCAAGTGGATAAAAGTAAACTTTGGGAAGTTTTAGAAAAGTATAGAGTTATTTGTTGGCTTCCAAAAGCAACAAAAGCAATGTATGAAGGTAATGAGACGAGTATAAGGGTAAATTGAGAACAGAATTATTGGTTCGATATTAGGCAGGGCTTTAGTCAAGGATGCGTTAAGTCCTCTCAATAGTATGGATCTCGGCATTGTGAAGGTGCGTGAAATAATGTTTACATATGATTAGGTCATTACGAAAAAATAAGTCACTGATTTGCAGAGGATGTTGAGCAAACTAAATACTAGCATGAAAAGCATGAGTTCTGAGATTAACGGCAATAAAACAAAAATGATTGTGTTTGAAATAAGGGATGACAGAACAGTATTCAACATGTCCTGAGATGAAGAGAGGATAAAATAATGTTAAAATAATTATGTCCTTGCTTCCACTGAGCTGTGCAGTAGCGTGAGCTGGACATACCAAGAAAATAAAAACGAGTACAGTCATCGCGGTTGGCACGCGACCTCTGCGAAACATGTGTGGTAAAACGCTAATGGACAACATCAGTAATAAGTGAGTTTTCGTAGAGTGTGGTATAGAGGAAACACTGTTTGGCAATAGTAAAATAAATATTTTCAGATGGTTTGATCATGTTGAGAGAATGGATGGAGAACGATTGACGAAATCAATAAATTTGGGTAATGTAGCGTACCTAGAGATAGAACGAGGAAAGATTGGTGGGAATGTGTGAATACGAAACTACAACGACAAAATGTAAAGAGCCACACAAACACAAGAGCTTGCATAGAAGGACCTATGGACAAGAAGGAAGCAAAATTTGTAGAGAAATAATCTTTTTAGTTGAGGATTCAACCATTTTGTTAGAAATTCTTTTTTCTTTGGTTGAACTCCACTGGCTCAAATACTTTTGTTTTTGCTGAGAATGACTTTTCTTATCTGAAAATTTAAGTATTCCACGTTTGGTTGTATACTTATCGTTTTTAGTTGAAAATTGAACGATTCGGTTGAAAATTAATTTTTCTTAATTGACAATTAACTGTCTCGCTTAAAATATTTTATAATAGTCCCCTGTTTTCTATAATATCCCACTTTTTGCATTAAAGGTTGAATTATTTTGTTGAAGACTCGTCTTTTTTAATAGAAAAATAATCTTGCTAGTAACGTAGTTCATGGATGGCCCTTTAACGGTAAACTGTGCATACGTCATACCTGTCAAGAACGTCGGCGTGTGCAGGCGGTGATTCGCCATTTTGCAACAGATGTTAGCAACGCTGCACGACGTATCACGCCTTTCAAATTTCATTTATTACTCATAGTCTCATAAAAGTTTGGATTATTAGCGGAGTTCGAGATGCATATTTAAAAAATCAATTATTGAGAGAAAACAATTTGGATTTGACAAAATGTAGTAACCAGGCAGTCCACACGGAGAAAAATGGATGGTCAAAGTTAGAAAGTCAAAATTTAGAGAGCCAGTCAGTCCTTCTATATGGTCGAACGGTCCTTCCAAAATTTTTTAAACATAGTCAGAAAGACTCTTATTTTATGGCCAGTCTGACGGTTATAAGAACATCAGATTCACTGTCGGGGATAACTAAGGTATCCCTTTCGGGATGGTCCATACGCGCATCTTTTCTCCACTCATTTCGACCATCCACGAAGGAATAGATAAACCATCGCATATGCTCGATTGCTCGACGTTTGCGCGTCAATCATGCGCGTGAAAATTTAGAGGTTACCGGGTATCGCTAATTAGTGCCAATTTGCATAACGGACAAGTGGACCGCGTGGTGCTGATCCATCCGATAAACTGTTTTTAAAGTATTGCCAAATATTGCTAGTGGTGCTAGTGTTGTGCTTGCGGTGTTGCTAGAGTTATTCCCTAGTGTTGGGAATGCAAACGATCGTATTGGTAAGCATCTATTTTACATAATTTTGTGAAATTCGAAACAGTTAATACTGATATTTCTTAGGTTATATTATAATACAAGTTTAAAGTCATTTATAATTATTTGAGTAATCACTGATTATTCTAGCATTAATTAATGTAGTTTAAACTTGATTTGTAATTATTAATTTAACAATAAAACTTTATCTTTCAGTTGTCTCCTATTGCACATTTGAATTCGTGCAAGTATCGATGGAAGGGTCTGTCTCGTCGTACGTGAAGCTGATGAAGAGCTGGAAGTGTGGGCGAAATATAATTAAAATATTCAAAGGTAATATTCATTAATCTTGATTGAAAAGTCAGCTAATTGGTTACAAAAGTTAGCATTTTTTTGACAATTCATTTTTGGGATTAAAAACTCAATGTGTCAAGTTAAAATTGAACTGTTTGATTGAAAATTGACCTTTTTGTTGAAACTTCATATTATCGGGTTATAAATTCCATTATTTTGTATAGAAAATTAGTCTGTTTTAAAAATTCAACTGCTTTGTAAAAGATACATTTTTCTTTATTTAAAATTATTTTTTACAATGAAAATTTAAGTATTTCATTTTTGTTTGAAAATTAATCTTTTTAGTTAAAAAATTTAACTATGTGGTTCAAAATTTATGTAATTTCTTACAAATTTCTTTTTTTGGTGGGACAATCATAAGTTTAGTAGAAAATTCATATGTTTAGTTGAAAAATTAACTTTTTTAGAATTTCCCTTTTTTGGAGTAAAAAACTTATTTCTTAAACTGAAAATTCAACCATTTGGTTGAAAATGAACTTTTTGGAGAAAATTTCATATTCTCGGCTTGAAAATTCTACTATTTTATACAGGAAATTCATCTTGTTGTCTTTGAAATTCAAAAATTTCTTTGAAAAGACAAGTATGCGGTAGAAAATTTAACTTTTTTGTAGAAGATTAGTCTCTTTTCTCACAAAATAATTTTTTAAGTAAAAGTCAATTTCTTCAAATGAAAAGTTACCTGTTCCATTTATGGTAAAAAATTTTTTATTTATTTTAGAACTTCACCTATTTGGTTGAAAATTAATGTGATTTGTTGAAAATTCGTCTTTTCTTTTTGTAGAAAATGAATCCTTATTGAAAAGTCAACTATTTGGTAAAAAATGTGTGAATTTTTTTGAAAATTTATTTTTAGGATTAAAAACTAAATGTATCAAGTTAAAATTTGAGTATTTTATTGAAAACTTACTTTTTTGTTGAAACTTCATATTATCGGGTTGAAAATTCCATTATTTTATATAGAGAATTCGTCTGTTTTAAAAATTTAACTGCTATGTGAAAGATTCATTTTTCTTAATCTAAAATCAATTTTTTGGCAATGAAAATTTAAGAATATCATTTTTGTTTAAAACTTGATCTTTTTGGTTCAAAAATTTAACTATATGGTTCAAAATTCATATAATTTCTTACAAATTTCTTTTTTTTGGTACAAGATTCATAATTTTAGTGGAAAATTAATATTTTTAGTTGAAAAATGAACTTTATTAAAATTTCCCTTTTTTGGAATAAAAAATTTTTGCTCGAACTGAAAATTTAACTGTTTGTTTGAAAATGAACTTTTTTCTTAAAATTTCATATTTTCGGGTTGAAAATTCTACTATTTCATATAGGAAATTCGCCTTTCTTTCTTTAAAATTCAAAAATTTGTTTAAAGTCAACTGTGCGGTACAACATTTAAGTCTTTTGATTACAAAATAATTTTCTAAATGTAAAATCAATTTCTCCAAATAAAAATTTACCTATTCCATTTTTGGTTAAAAATTGTTTTCCTTTTATAATTTACAACTTCACCTATTCGGTTGAAAATTAATTTTTCCCAAATGAAACTATTCCATTTTTGTTCAAAAAATAATCTTTTTAATGTAAAAACTTAACTATTTGGTTAAAAATTTATGTAATTTCTTACCATTTTTTTTTGTGGAAGATTGATAATTTTAGTAGAAAGTCCATGTCTTTGTTTGAAAATTAATTTTTCTGAATGAGAATTAAACTATTTTATTTTGGTTGAAAAATTAATCTTTTATGTTTGAAAATTCAACTATTTAAATCAAAATTCATGTAATTTTGTATAGAAAAGTTGTCTCATTGTCTTGAAAATTCAACAGTTCCGAACAAAATTCAACTGTGACTTTCGTGTTTATTTATCAAAGGTTCGTAGAGAAAACTTCCGGTATAAAGAACAGAAACATATATTAATCAAAATTGACATAATACCTGAAAATAAAAATATAGAAATAATTATAAAAAGTTATTAGGTCAATTGTCCATGCTTTGACCAATTTTTCTTTGTTTCTTTTTTTTTTTTTTTTTGAATTCAAAGCTTTTTTTTAGAGAAAACCCCATACAATTTTGCAGGTAATAATTTATAATATATTTTGTAGAAGTTGACCGAATCGGATGAGGAAATTGAACGCAGAACGAATACAACTTCTGATTGCGTGGAGATACACTTCAGCCATTAATTATCGCTATTGGGAATACGCTGGAGATGTACCCCATTACCGGCCTAATTTGGAATTTTATTCAGCGTTACATCTACGACATTCACACCTGTACCGACGTAGAAAGCTCTTCATAGGATGAAATTGGAGTCGATCTGTGTATCCTGGAGGCCATTTCGAAGTAAGTTTCAAAGATGTTACACATCTTCGGTTCTTTTATTATATTCAATAGTCCTAAAATAAAAAGTGGCCTGGTGGTACTTCCCATAAACTACGTTGCAAGTTTGAGAAGGGGGGTTCAAAACATAAATCCAACTTTTTGGGTGAAGGTTTTTTTTTTAATTAAAAAGGCTACTATTATAGTTTTGGTTCGGAATTTAATTTAATTTGGTAAAATTTGAAAATTAATTTTTAGGGTTGAAATTTTTTTATCAGAAAATTTAACTACTTTACTTTTAGTTAAAACTTTATTCTGCATATTGGATAAGTTGGAAAATCTTATTTTTTTATAGAAAATTAATTTTCTTGGTCGAAAATTCAACTTTTTGGTTGGAAATTCAACTATTCGGCAGGAAATTCATATATTTTGTTAAAAATCCGTGTTTTGGGGGAAACATTATTCTTGCTTGTTGATCGTTCAACTTTTTATTTGAGAATCTTATTCTAAAATCTTCTTTTTGTATTGAAAATTTTTTTTTTCCAACATTCATTTTTTTATTAAGGTTCATCTCTGGTCGATAACTATTTTGATGAAAGTTCGTTTCATGTTTGGTTAAAAATAATTCTTTTTTAGTTGAAAGTTCAAGTTTTTGGTTGAGAATTCAAATATTTTCTTTCAAATGAACTGTTATGGTAAACATTCTATTGCTTTGTAGAAAATTCATCTTTTTGTCTTAAACATTGAAACATTTCGCTTAAATTCATGTAATTTGTTCAAAATTCATGTCATTTGTTCAAAATTCATCTTTTTTGGTGGAACATTAAACTTCTTGGTCGAGAATTCATCTTTTCGGTTGAAAATTTAATAACTTTGTTAAATTTCATTTTCATTGTTAATTTTTTTTATCGGAAAATTTAACTATTTTATGTTTGGTTAAAACTTTATTGGGTATATTGGATTACTTAAAATTCTTATTTTTTGATAGAAAATTAATTTTCTTGGTAATAATTAAAATTTCCGGTTGAAAATTTAACCTTTCGGTAGAAAATTGACATATCTTGTTAAAAAGTCGTCTTTTGGGTAGAAAATCCTTGTTTGATGATAGTTAAACTTTTTGATTAAGAATATTATTGAAAATTCATCTTTTTTTTGATGAAAATCATCTTTTTTGTTCAAAATTAATTTTTTGTTGTTGAAGGTTCATGTTTTTGGTTGAAAATTTAACTATTATGATTTCTTTTTAAATGAACATTTATGGTGAAAATTCTACTGTTTTGTAGAAAATCCATATTTTGGCTTAAAAAATAAACTTTTCAGTTGAAGAATCATATTTTTGTGTTGAAAAGTCAACTTTTTTGTAGATAATTGGTTTTTTTGGACTTCAAAATTAAATAATTTTGCTGAAAATTTATGTATTTTGTTCAAAATTGGTATTTTTTGGTAGAACATTATTTACGTTGAAAATTTGTATTTTGTATAGACTATTCAATCTCCTTGGTCGAAAATTCATCTTTTTGGTTGGACTTTTAACAATTTTGTTGATAATTGTTTTTTTTTGCCGTTGAAAGTTATTTTCACATTCTCATTCGTGAGAGTGTAATATAATTTTAAATAGTTTTTGTCTGAAAATTTAAATAGACCGTTTTTGGCTAAAACTGTATTATGTATACTGTATAAGGTAGAAATTCAACTGTTTGGTAGAAAATTCATGTATTTTGTTGAAAATTCGTCTTTTTGGGTAAAAAACTAACACAGAAGATATAACAGAAGTGGATTTTTGTAACAGGTAGTAATTGCGAGGAAATCGCTGTAAAGATTATAAATTGTTGTTTTTTTTCTGTAAATTTTCTTTGTTAACAATTTAAATTATTGCTTGAAAGTTCATTTATTTGATAGAAAATTCATACATATTTTTCATTAAAAATTCGTCTTTTTGGGTATAAATTATTCTTATTTGTTGATGGTTCAACTTTTTGGTTGAGAATGTTGTTCAAAATTGATCTTTCTTGATCAAAAATTATCTTTTTTGTTAAAGATTATTCTTTTCCGATTCAAAAGTCCACCGCTTTCAAAAAAATTCGACTTTATAACTTAAAAACTTCACTCTTTTATTAAAATCTCATTTTTCATGGTAGAAAAGTGATCTTTCTTGGTATGAAATGAACTTTTTGGATGGAAATTCAACTTTCTTCTAAAGACCCGCCAGGCTTCGATGACACCACTGATTCAAATGATTGATTATGCTTATCGATTATTTACTTTTTCTAGGGAATATTTATGGAACGGATCACATACAAGGAAATCTTTAGGCAAGCGAAAGTAGTGAGCGTTAGCAGTTTAAATGCATGAAAGTGTTAAATAATTAATAATAATTAATAATTTATTCTACGTTTTATACACAATGTTCGACCGTAATTGTATTAGTTTTTTAATTTATCTGTAACGAAGGCTGTAAAGAATTGTGATTTATGTAGGGATCTCTACAGATATCAGGGTGGGCCAAAAAAACTTTTAGTTTTTTTTTTCTTAGATACCATTAGAATATTTAGAATATAAATTTAGAATTATAATTAAACATTAACATAACATAATTAACAGTATAATAATAATCAACATAAACAGAATTAAACATTAGAATATAAATGACGAAAAAAAATTCTGGTGAAGCTAGAGCTCTTAATATTAATATTAAGAGGTAACGATTTGTGATTTTTGATTTTCCATTTGAATAACACAGGAATTTTTAAATAGTTTTGTTCGATTTTTAATGCGTTTGAACGAATAATTGTCTAGTGAAAATGGAAACTTATTCTTGTAGAGAATTGAACGATCTACAAAAAATGTCTGATATGATTTTTTGCTAAGTCATTTCTGAAAATATTTTCATGGTATTTGAAGAAAAAAAATTAAAAGTTTTTTTTGGCCCACCCTAATAGATATAAATATATTAAATATAGCAGTGAGTTCTACATATAGACCAACAATTAAAATGCGTTGTCACTTATATAAAAATAAAATTATACATTTATAACCACACTTTTTAGCGAACCTCGACCCATTCAACATTAATTTGAATATTTCGTTTAATTTTAAGGCTACGTGCGCGTTTATAATTTTGTCAATTCATATTCTGTTTTTGTATACGCTATAGAATGTTATACTATAGATCTGAATTACTATGAAATTATACTAATTACATAGTGCGATGACTTTTATCAATTGATGAATAGTAAGCAGTATTTCCATACCAATCTTCAGTAAAAACTACTAATTCGTAGAAAAAACGTTGAAAATTAAATTCATAAAGAATGTTTTCTTACTAATTTCCTTTGTTACGATTTTACATTTTAAATTAGTAATTTTTTATCAAAGATTATTATCAGAATGCTTACTATAAATTAATTGATGAAGGACTCCCCACTGTTTACATAGTAGACCTTCATACTAGTCCAGATTAGAAAATCAAATTAATTTTTTTATTAATTTTTAAAAATAATATAAAAATATATAATCGGCCCTTAGAAATAGTAATTTTAACCATATCAGATTTTTGAAACGACCCTCTGCAATAATAGAATTTTCCCTCCTAAAATATCCATATTGAAATTCCGGGATAATCTAATCGACCATTCCGAGCTGATAGAATCGACTGTATTGAGATAATCAAAGCGGTGATCCGAGGTGTCCAAACCGACCCTTCACAATGACCAGGTTAACACTTTGAGAAAATCGAATCGACCATCTGAGACCATCGAGCGGTCTGTCTAGAGACAATCATATCGACCCTTTAGCATGATCGGGTCAGCTTTCTTGAGATGACCGATTCGACCGTCGGAAACGATCGAGTCAATTTGAGATGATCGATTTGAACCTCTTGTTTCAACCTTCTAGAGATAATCGCTTTAGCCATATTCAAGGGCTGTCCTATAGTTGACCCTGCAATATGGCCGGTCTGCACATCTAGATGGCCAAACAGACCTTCCATTTTTCTCCGTGCAGGCTCAGATTAATATAGAAAATCGGCTCCAGAAAAATCGTTGAAACAAATGGTTGGGAATCAAAAAGTGGCACAATCCTCCAAGTCAAACGTCCCAAATCGCTTAAAGTAATGCGGCCCAACGAGATTTTTCCCGAAATCCAACTTTACCAATTGCGGCCTGATGCATACGAATTAGCCAATATGCCAAGATAGAGAAAGTTTTTTGTCAATTGAAGAAAACATCAAATTAAATATCTGCTATGAGATATTAGGATGATAATAAACCTGCGACTTTAGTACTAGATGCTCCTCAAAATAGTTTAGGAACAGTTTTTCTATACAAGAAAATTTACCAGTCTCATATGCTCAAATTAAACAAAAATCATTAGCTATTGGCTTTTAATGTGCAAAGTTTCATTATTAATATATCTCTGAAAAGAAAGTTCTTGCAGAAAAAAAACATTGAAATATTTTTTTATTCACTTTTTCATTAATTTTTTTATTTAACTTCTGAGGGAAAGACCAGATTATAAACGACCCTTTTTTTCTAATTTTGGTTGACAGGGTAACAAAGGAATATTCTGATCTTCAATCAGATTATGTAATATATCCTATAGTCGTTATCTCGCATATTATAAGCGTCAAGCTAGACACAGCGTCAAGGATAAAAATGTAATTACTAAATTCCTTATTAAATTCGTTCAACAATTTCTACCTCAGTTTTTTAATGGATCTCCATTTTTTAGGAGCTCCTGAAGCCGAAAAACAAGTTTTTTAACGATGGTGTATTTCTGTGAGACAAGAAACGCGTAAAAAGTGTTTTCGAGAGAAACTGTAGCGGAATTGTATTTATTCAAAATCGCAAAAAGCCATACTTTTTACATTCTCATCTCAAATGAAAAGTTATGAGTTTTATGTGAAAATTGAGTTTCACCAATTCCATCAAATCTCGACGTTTTCGGAATCACTGGTTGAAAAAAATGGATTTTACTCCGGTGTCTGTAGTCAATGTTGCCGATTAGGTTATCCTTCGGTACACTTTTTTAAGGCCTAAATATGCGAGGTATGGAAAAAATGTTAGAAAGCAAAATTGATCATCTCAAAAATATGAATAAGTTTTCTCCTAATAACTTTTTTGTTAAGAAGTGTATTATGCCTTTTAATCGTAAACAATGTTACCGTAGTTTTCATTCTACTCAAAATGCTGTTGAAACGTAAAACATGGATTTTTCTTAAAGAAAACAGGGCGCAATGCGTAAAAACATTGAAAAGGACAATCTTTGAAAAAGGTATCAGGGTCAGAATCGTATGAATTTTTCGACTGATCACAAGAAAATTCGGCTTCTTGGAGAAAAATGCGGGTAAGCAACTTTTTCTGTTTTTCTAATTAGTTCTTCGTTTAGTTTCAATGTTAACCACATTAAGACTTCCAGACTTGAAAATCAAAACGTAAAAAATGGTACCAATTTCATTGTGAACATTAGCAATTAAATAATTTCTCATTGAAGATTTATAACAAATAAAAAAACTGATTATCACGGATTACTCTAAATCTCCAGTTTTCGAGACCCCCTAATCCAAAAAACAGGTTTTATGATCTTGTTTGTCTGGCTGAAGTTGTCGTATTTCTACTAAATAACTTTTAAAAGATTAATTTTATTGGATTGTGCTCTGAGACAGGAATTTAGGGACCACAAAGAAAGGTGCGTTCGACCAAAAAAGATCTACAAAATTTGTTGCTAATCATTTTTTGATCAATGCGTATTTTTTGTTTATTTGAAAAAATTTTAATATGAATGTGGAGTTAAAACCCAAATTTTCTTATGGCTTTGAAAATTACTTTTTTCCCTAATAGAATTTTGAAATGCTATTGGCAATCCGTACATTGACCAAATCCACTCGGGCGCTCCGCAGATTGACTAAAGTTATTGGACAAAGCCCGAACTAACTTACTTTTTCGCGTTTTTCCCTCTGAGTGACTAATCAATCCTATCTTTTTTCAGTCACCGGGCCTAAAATTCAGGACCATTTCGCTGGCTCCACCACTAGAGTTCTTAAATGCCCAAGAATTTATGTTGAGCAAATGCTCTCGAGAATATGCTCAGCATTGAAGCTCAAACAGAGCATTAGGAGAATTCAAAGCATTCATTATTTAAACAAATATATATCATAATTAATACATAAATTTTTTTTTAAACATTCCAGAGTGAAATGAACGTATTCTTTTTTTAAATCACAGAGCTGCTGCAGGTCAGGTAATTTTAGAAAGGCAGGGAAAACCTGAGAGAGTTAGGGAATTTTCGATGAACTAAAGTTGAAGCTAATTTTGTTATTATGGTTAAAAGTCGCAAATATTTGTTTGAAAATTAATCTGTTTTTGTTGAGGATTCAAACTATTTTGTTAAAAATTTATCTTTTTTCTTCAATTCAACTGTTTTTGGTATAAAATTAAAATCCTTTTTAGTTGAAATATCAGATATCACGTTTTTCGTTCAGTATTCATCTTTTTTTGGTTGAAAATTCAACTACTTAGTTGGAAGTGGAACTACTTAGTTCAAAATTTTCTTATTTGATTGATGATTCATCATTTTAGTTGGAAATTCGTCTTTCTCTATAGAAATAAATGATTCTTCTTGGTTGAAATTGCATGTTTCTGATTGATAATAATTTAAGTATTTGGCTGAAAATTAAACAACATTGTTAAAATGTATCCTGTTTGGTTGAAAAGTAAACTATTTTGTTGAAAATTTGTTTTTTTGGTTGAAAATTCCTTTGAAAATTGAAATATTTGTTTGAAAATTCGTGTACTTTATTGTAAATTCATCTATTTTGATAGAAAAATCATCTTATTAGTTGTCAATTTACCTTTTTGGTTCAAGATTAGTTTTCTCTTATTTAGAATTAATTTTTTCAACTAAGCAAGTAACTGTTCAACTTTGTTATTCTATTTTTATTTGAAAATTTATCTGTTTTAGGTAAAAATTCAACTCTTTGTTGATTAAATCGGTCTTTTTTTAGTAGAGTAGTTCTCTTATTAGTTGAAACTTCACCTTTTTGGTTAAAATGTTATTTCTTTGGTAAAAACTTTGACAATTTTGTTGAAAAATCGTTCCTTTTTTGATTGGAAATTTATTTTACTAATTGTCAACTTAACTATCTTATTTTCGGTAGAAAATTTATCTTTTCAGTTGAAAATTCGTGTATTTGGTTGAAAATTAAATTCTTGTAAGTCGAAGATTCATAATTTTAGTTCAAAATTCACTTTAACTATTACATTTTTTGTGGAAAATTTACTTTTTTGGATAGAAATGTAGTCTTTTTTGTTAAAAAATTATCTGTTTAGTGGAAAATTTAACTATTCTATTTTTTGTAAAGAATTCATTTTTTATTTTTAAGAAACAGTTTAGTTAAAAATTCGTTTTTCTGTTGATATAGAATTCATCTTATGGATTGAAAAGTCAACTATTTGATCAAAATTTCATCTTTTTTCTTGAAAATTCATCATAGTGATTAAAAAGTAATTCCTTTCGTTAAAAATTCGTTTTTTTTCAGTTGAAAATTAATTTTTTTAACTGAAGATATAACTATTCCATTTTTGCTTGAAAATTTATATTTTTATTTGAAAATTAATTAATTTTGCTGAAAACTCGTTTTTTTTATTTACTTTTCTAACTGCAAATTGAAATATTATATTTTTAGTTTATAAATTTAGCTCTTTTAGTTTAAAATTGAATTATTTTGTTGAAAAATCATTTTTTTTGTATGAAAAAAATATGTTTTTGACCATTCTTTTTTTTTAATATTTATTTGTCTCAAATTTTAACTATTCTAATATTTTGGGTTAAAAATTCAACTAACTATTTGGTTAAAAAGTCATTGTATTTGTGGTTAAATATTTACTATTTTAGTTAAGAATTCATTTCTTCGGTTGAAATTTTATCTTTTTGACTTGAAACACAACTAAAAAGTATTTTTAATATATTTAGAAACAAAATTTGTTTTGTATTTACATTATTAATTTTGTAGGTGTATGGTTGGTTTTATACCTAGAAGTATTTGTAAATTGAGATATTATAGCAACCGTGCGAGTAAGGCACAATTTAGTGCGAATAATATGTTTTCCATTACATTGACTTGCTTTATCATTTAAATTTAGCGCCCTTTCCAATTTGAAGCTACGCATTCTCCCGCGAAATTTAAAGAATGTAATTATTATTAATAAAAGTATGAAATACGATTTTTTAAATCCTAATTCAAAATGCTCATAAATGCTCAATAAATTCTCAAATCACATAAAAGGTGGAGCATATTCTCGACCATATTCTCATGCTCGTGAGAATTTCTCTGAGCACTTAAACTCTTTTGAACACTATCCACCACCCACGCAAATTCAACTTTTTTTGGGCCAAATATTTAGTTCAGAATTTGTTCAAATTTGTTCAACCAAAATTAGAATTTGTGCAACACCGGAGGTACCTGATAACTCAAAAAAACTCTGGCGGGGCCAGTTTTTTGAATTATCAGGTACTTCCGGTGTTGCACAAATTCTAATTTTGGATGAACAAATTTGAACAAATTCTGCACTAAATATTTGGCGCAAAAAAAGTTGAATTTGTGTGAGTGGTGGGGCCAGCGAAATGGTCCTCTAAACCGCAGCATATCACAGTGGGCCAGGAACCACCAAAAATGGCCGAAATCCGATTTTAAGTCGAATTTGTCTTAAACTTAGTAAAAGGAGTTTTTTGGTGTCATCCAGTTGAAATTTGATGTCAAAAATTATAAAAAGTAAAAAAAAATGTAAGAGACTCACCATTTTGATGTCGGAATTATGTGGGTCGTAGTGGTCGTAGGCGGTCGATGATGGAACTCCACAACGTTATGGGGAAGCACGTTCCAACTCGTCCTCCAGTTGTCGAGACTCTATAAAAAGAAATACAAAAAATTTCCTATCTTCAATCATTCAGCTCTAATTGAATATCTGAAAGTCTACAAGGATTCCAGTTCAAAAAAGTCCCATACCAAAATTTCTCTCGCACTTAATTAATAATAAACCATTTTTAAATAATTGAGTAAAATTCTGAATATTAGAGAGAAAGAGCTCAAAAACAGTTTTAAATTGAACAGTTTAAAATTTTTTTTCAACTGACAGTTTCCAAATGGAAACAATCTTTGAAAATTTTGGAAAATTTGTATTCGGTATTACTTTTCCTAGTATTACTAATAATAATATTCATAATGTTATATCCTCATATGGTCAAAGCAACATAGATATGCAAAGTATCAGACAAAAAAATGATTACCAATTTATATGATATCTAACAATTACAACGTTTGAGCCATTAATTGTTTATATTGCCTGTATGCCATTAAAGATTATTCAAACGCAAATCAAATCCAAATGATACCAACATTTTTCTGAACCATTCCTAAAAGATCGCCTGACGTTTGGAAAGAACGTTTTCCTCTTCCAATAAAATCGTCAATCCATCACATTCTCAGCACGTAATTTTACTCATACATTATTTCTTCCACGATATCCAGAATGTGTTCCACGTGTGAAAAAGTACGCACCTTACGTACATCAATAACTTTTCATTATTTATGAAGGTCGTGCCTATGAGCAACTTTTTTATCACCTAAATTATCATCTGGAAAACCCATATCAAGTTATATAATTTTTTATTTTTAATATTTCCATTAGTCAATTTGGAAATACTTATTATTTATATTTTTTATTCCTTCATATTGTGCGATTTAAATTATTCAGGGTGACCGTTTCAATCTAAGAAAACACTCAGAAGCTCCTAAAGCTGATGATTATTCCATTTGAAGTAATAAAAACTAAAATTGCAAATTGAAACACTTAAAATGGAACTCTTGCATTTTAAACTTTTATGACCAAATTTTAAGAAATTCCTAATTCAGACATTTTGCATTCAAACGCTCAATACTTTATACCTACGTATAAAATGAAAACTTTTAATACTTTTCAAGAGAACAGTTTTAAATTAAATGCCGTTGAAATGCAAAAATTTTCATTTTCACCCTCTATAAATTGAATAGTTCGACGGTTTCTGGTTGAAAAATATAAACCGCACTATCATTTTCAATGATCAAAATTAAAAAATTAAGTAATAAATTTGTAAATATTCAAAATTATATTATTTCAAGCAATTTCAAGTTCGAAGCTTTGAAAATTGCTGACATTATAAAATATCCGACACTATAAAATTGCCAATACAGGACAATTTTGGAATGATGAAATTCCTGAATCTAGACCATTAAAAAATTGTTTTAATAATAAATAATAAAATAATCAATATATTCAGCAAATGGAAGTATTGTATTTTATGTATTATTTTTTATTTTATTATATTTCATATTATTATTTTTATATAGTGTCAGAAATTTTAGAATGTGGGCAATTTCATTTAAGTAACTTTCTATCATCGAGAATTTTCCAATTCGTTTACATCATATACTGTCAAGAATTTTATTTTTCGAAAATGTTGAATTGTAGGCCACTTCTAAATCCGGGAATATTCAATTTCGAATATTTTTTCCTTGGGAATTTTGCAGTGATGGCAATTTTTTCGCCATTTTTCAATCGTCTTTAAAATTCATCTCTTATAGTATTGAAATTTCATCTCTTTTGATTAAAACTTCACCTGTTTAGTTGGAAATGATCTGTTTTGATTGAGGATTTAACTAAATGGTTGAAATTTTAATCAATTTATGAAAAATTCATTTTTCGGGAATATTTAATATTTAACTATTCCATTTCTGATTCAAAAACTGATCTTTTTTAGTTGAAAATTCATATGTTTGGATGAAAATTTAACTATTTTGTTAAAAAATCGTCGTACTGGTAGAATTCAACTATGTTTTTATTCAAAATTAAAATCTTTTTTTCTTGGAATTTCAACAACATAGTAGAAAGTTAAACTAATTTATTAAAAATTCATTTTGTTGAAAATTTTCTTTTTTGCTTCATAATTAATTTTATCAACGGAAAATTTAACTATTCCATTTTCAGTTAAAAATTGAACTCTTTTAGTTGGAATTTAAAACATTTGTATCTGAATTAATTTATTTTCTTGAAAATTCGTCTCCCTTCTACGTTGCAAATTTTTTGTTTTAACTGAATATTCAACTTTTTTGTTTCTCGTTTAAACTTAATCATCGTAGTTGAGAACTCTGCAAATTGGTTGAAAATCTGTGTATTTGGTTGAGAAATTCATATTTTCGGTTTGAAAATCCATCTATTTCAGTAAAAAATTGATTTTTTTTTAAGACATCATTTTAGGTGAAAATTCTTCTCTTTGGTTGAAAATTTAACTATTTAATTTTCATCGCTTGAATTCGTAAAATTAATTTTGAACAGATTCAGAAAAATCTTATAAAATCAAATATTATTTAATTTTTAATCTTCTAAGTTAAGTAACGAACTGAAAAAAAAATTGAATCTAAACTTATTTGCAATTCCATTATATCATGTGATACGAAATTTGTGATATTTCAAGTGATTGGATTTTCTACTAAAAATTTGTGAAATTCGCAGTCAAAAAATTAATTTATTGTCATTTCTCGATTTTTCCTGGTCTCAACAATTTTCTGATTTTTCCCCCGTTTTTCTGGTCCAATGACCACACCGCTCTTCATGGAGTTGCTTTAAAAATTACTTTCCATGCAAAAATTAAATAGACTGCAAACATTTCATTTTTCAAACGAACTTTTTTCTCATCGATTCTTTCCAATTATTTTTAACTGATAGGATTTTAATGAACGATAGCTAATTTTTTCGGTAAAAATATTATCTAGAAATTTATAGCATTCAAATAAAAACATAAATTAATTAGTTATAAAATATAGTTATTTCTTCAAGTTTCCAAAAATGGTTTTATGATATTAAACATTTCTTTTTCAAAATTGGATAAGGTTGTTGGAGTACAACGATAATTAGTCACTCTTTTTAGCATACTAAGTGGGGGTCAGATCAGCTTAGGCAGGGATAAGCTTCAGGGTCACTGGGTGTGGTTGCCCTCTAGTTCTCACTCGTCTGTCGATGCATAAAGATTATTTAATATTTGCTTCTCATTAATTCACAGTTCACATTTCATTAATAACCTTTTGTACTGATTCTAAAAATATATACAGTATCTATGTGAAGTGCATTGCGTTGTTAATGTGTTTACCTTATTTCTGATCTCGACATCCCAATTTATTACAACTTTATCTCTATTTTATAAATGCTGTTTTGAGCCACTGCTAACAAAGGTGAACTTGTTGAGAATCTTTTCCAAGAAAATAAGCTATTTTTAATTTCATGTGTATCCTTTTCGAAATCATAAAAACAATTTTGAAAAATGTTCGGTAAACAAAGCTTTTTAATTAATATTGTAATTCTTGAAAGTACATAGAATTAAATATTTTTTCTCGCCTATATACGTTGAACTAACCAAATAAAAAGTTTTCCATTCTCGTTTTACTGCCTCAGGCGTCTCTTTACTCATTTTTCCGCCTTTTTATAATTCTCTAGAGTGCACGCGCCCGGACATGCAAACGATGAACTTGTCACAGTTCACCACAAGTTTTTACCCCCGCAAAAAAAGTTTCACCACTGAAATATGTTCTGTTTCTTGTTTATTTTAACTCTTATACTACCTAGAGATTTTACGTTGCAAATTTAAATCGACTTGCGCCGATTTAATGCTGTTTTGTTGAATGAACAACATTTTTATTGGTTAAACAAAATCTTTTGTTGTTTTAAAAAAACGTTTTGTTACTTGAAAAAAAACTCAGAAACTTAGAAAACTTAGAAAAAACTTTGCTTAGAAAATTATTCTCGGTGTGTGTTGAGACGTGTGTTCATAATTTATATCAAATTATCAAATCATTAATAACATGCTTAGGCTCAGCTCGTTTCGGGCTTGCCTACAACTTGCCTTCAACTCGCCCCTGGCTCGTGCTGCAAACTTCTCACTATTCCAAAACTGTCTACTTTCCGCCCTAGTTACAATTTTTTTTTATAATGAGAAACTTCAGATCGAATGGAGCACTAGGCTGGTCTTTATTTACTTATTTTGGAAATCGTTCGCTCGCTTGCTTACAATAAAGTAATTTTTAAATACTGGAAATTTGAAAAATTTCCCGAATGGCAGACACAAAAAACTTAAAAATTCTCTGAAATTTCATCGCTCACTGTGGTAGAAGGAAATTTAATTTCCGAATTTTTCAGCAATTTTCAGTTGAACAATTTGTTTAAACATAGTTCCATCCGATTCTACGGACTAATTACATAAAATCCATGCATTGGACAATTTTTTCACCATTCAATTTGTTACGTATAGTATAAATATAAATTCTATACCATGTAATTGTTTTATTATACTACGTCCTTAATATTATAGTCCATAAAAAATTGTGAAATACATATTTCATATACATATTTACTTTATATAATTTTTATAGGTGAATCGAATGGCACTATTAGTTTTTCAGTATCTCGCGTTTTTAAACAAACTGTTTCAACAACAATTTTTTTAAACAATTTGAAAATATTTTTTTCTCGAAAAATCATCTATTAGTTCTTACGCTGCAAGTTTTTCAATGATTCAATGACAAAATAATTTATTTGAAAGTTTAAAAACTTTTAATTTTTCACTTTTGAACCTTCTGTTTGTCCTCTAGTATGTTTCTGGTGTTTTACTGATATTTTTTATGTTAATGAGAGTTTAAATAACATTTCTAAAAACCAAAATTCTCACTGATGTGCTTTCTCATTTTTTTTTCTTAAAAAAATCATTTAAATTTTGAGAACGCTTTTCTGCTTTCCTGTAAAATGTGTTTCTTGGCATATATGGTTCTACCGTGACAACCTTAATTTATTAGCGAAGAATAATTAAACATTTTTTTCAAATCTAATAAAATATTTTATAGTGATATGTGAACGGTAAAATTCAAAATGTCGGAAAAGTCCAAGATGGCGTCCAATTAAATATTTCAAAAATTGCTCATATTTGCAATTTTGACTGAAATATTTTTAAACTTCGCTGTGAAAAGAAGAACGGCTATTGAAAGCATTTGATGATCGCAAAATTCCAAAATTTTGAAAAAATCCAAGATGGTGATCAATTAAACATTCAAAAAATAGCTTATCTACATTGATAAAAAAATTGCTATGCCTCAGATTCACACATAATCAGGGTGTCTAGTGCTCAGGCAATTTTAAATTCCCGGGTTTTTCCCGGTCAAATATTTTTCCCCCGACCAAGTTTTAGATGTCTTTTTGTTATTTTTTGAAGCCAATGTATACATAGAAATAGGAATTTGAACATAATATACTCAGAAAAAATCTGCCCGCTGCTCGACCACCCTCTCATGGCGCACTGCGCGCGCGTCTCCCAAATTTGAGCTCGCCTAGGGTGCGCGCCTGATGGATTTCGCGCTTCGCGCTCGATCATTGTCCATTACCCACATTTTTGCATAGGACTTTTGAAATTATAGGTCAAACCATCAAAAACTAAAATTGAGTAATTTTGAATTCTTTTTTGTTAAAGCTCCTTCGGCTTTAACGAACACATTCTCATCACGAGTCTTGCGAGAAAAAAAGGTTAAAAGCAAGTTTTCAGATCTAATTTGAAAACAATTTTGTTATCAAACATCATATTGTACCTCGTGTCTTTTAACAAAAGAAAAAAATTTGTTTATTTGTAATTTTATTTTTCACGATTAAACGAAAACCACGCATCTTATCAAAAATGCCTAATAACAAATTTTTAGCTATTTTTGGTTGAACAACTTTCGTCTATTTATTTTTTCGTGGTTTGTATCGTTTTTCGTGCGGATAAATTGTTAGAATTTCCAAGTAATACGAATAGCTGTATAGAATTTTCAAATCTTGAAAACAATGGTCTCAAAAATTTTGAACTTTTTGAATTTTCATTCCAAATAGCTGGCTAAATAACTTACACTTTTCTTTCAGGTCTTAAAAAAGTGTGCCAAAGCTCAATCCAAACTGATCATTTTTTCGAAAGTTATCGTGCCTAGACAGCTCCTTAAATATCGTTTTTTCTGACTCAGGGGGTCTCAAAACGTGGAGATTAAATGAACAACAGCCAAGTTAAATTTGACATAAAACCAATACCTTCGCATAAGAATGAGAATGTAAAAAATTTGATTTTTTGTTTATTTGGTAATGTAATTTTTCACGATTTAAACCAAATCCACGCGTCCTATAAAAAAAATGATTATTGTTGATTTTTCATTATTTTTTTGTGGGGTCAAAATTTAACGAACTTATCTTTTTCTTTTAGGTCTTAAAAAAGTGTGCCAAAGCTCAATCCAATCTGATCATTTTTTCGAAAGTTATCGTGCCTACAGACTGCAGACAGGCTACAGAATACAGATTGCAGACTGCAGACAGATACCTCCGTAAAAATCGTTTTTTTCTGACTTAGTGGGTCTCAAAACGTGGAGATTTGATGAAAACCGACTAACAAGTCAAATTTTACATAAAACCAATACCTTCTCATTAGGATGAGAATGTCAAAAATTACATGAATCAGTACTTAGGATAAGCATAAGAAGGAACCTTGCGACTGTATATAAAGTGGAAATCGAATAAAAAGAAGATAAAGTAGAAAAAAGTCGATTTTTCGATCAAATACAAAAAATTCCCGGTCCTGAATAAAATTCCCGGGTTTTTTCCGGTTTTTTCGAAGTCCAATAAAATTCCTGGGTTTTTCCCGGTTTCTCCCGGTTTCCCGGTCCGCTAGACACCCTAATGGTTCATACAGAAAAGCTTCATTTTCTTGAGAAATTTAAAAAGATTTCTAGAAAAAATTTCAAAAACGGTTCAATTTTGTAGAATAAAAAGTTAGCTGCAATCTTGGATTTTCGGAAATTCTGAAAATGTCATATCAACACAAAAAGCTTTAAGATAAAATTGATTTTTTGGCAAAGTTTAGGATGATTTCGTTGGAGAGTATAAAAGTGAAACAATTTTTGAAATTCGACTGGCCGTATTCTTGATTTTGTCCAAAATTGTGGACTTTCGGGTTAATCGAATTATTTGTCAAATCAAACATCTATTTCTAGCAAATTTTTTAATTATTTACTTGCAAACTCCATAAATGTGCTATTCATGAAATATTTAATTGGACGCCATTTTGGATTCTTTCACATTTTTTACTTTCTGGGATTATTAGATGATTTCTGAAGTGAAAATGTTATTTTTAATAAAGTTCTTCATCATTTCATTGAAAAATGCATAAAAAATAACTAATTATGAAATATTTACTTGGCCGCCATCTTGAATTTTTTCAAACTTTTGAACTTCTTTTCCATCATTCATTAGCAACAGAGTAAAAGTACTTCATTCCGAAGAAATGGAATACCATTTTAAATGATTCTTCTTGAAGATCATTTATTATTTCATCATAACTAAAAAGTCAAGGAGAAGATGAAAATGATAGAAAACACCACAAATTTCTGACATTACTCTAAGAGAAGATAGTTTGGAAACAATAATTAATTGCTTGAACAATTATATTTTTTAACCTTCCATTAATTATTACATCACTAAGTTAAAAGTGGACAAACAGTTAAAAATTTTAGAAAAAACCGCAAACATCTAGCATTACTATAGGAGAAGATAGTTATAAACATTAATGAATCATTTGAACAATTTTGTTTGAATTTTAATAATTATTACCTCACCCTAGAATAAATGTGGACAAAAAGTTGAAAATTTCAGAGAAAAACTGCAACCATCGAGCATTACTGTAGGAGAAAATACTTATAAACAATAATAAATTATTTAAGCAATTTTGTAATATCTCATGGCTTAAAAACAATTTTTACTACAAGAAACTGCAAAAAAAATTAGCGCCAAAAACACGTTAAAGCTAATTTTTTAATTATGTTTTTTTTGGTACCCTATAAAACAGACTCATAGTGGTAAAATTCGAAAGGTAATTTTTGATTCGTAATCCATGGCGGATGGTGGAAAAAAGTCTTGACCTACACCTAGTATTTACGATTTTGAAAAGAATTTACGAAAAGGTATTTTTTTATGGCTAAAAATTGTTATGGTTAAACGTCATGGGGCTTGCGGAATAGGGTAGCCCAAAAAAGCAAAAGTTTCACCTGCTTTGACTCATTTGTAGGGTGTCGTAGCCCTAGTCAGAAGTCATTATAGTTACTGTCAGGTGTCTATCAATCCGTTCATCCGTCTTTTCGTTGTACTTTTTTCCAAGGAGGGGAAGTGAAGGGAAATGATGCAAGGAGTAGTAAGGGTATTTGGGTAGGGAAAGTGGGAGAAAATTATGGGAGGAAAATTAGAGGAAATTTGGAGAAATAAAGGAAGGGAAAGTAGGGCAAGTGAGGAGAAATTAGGAGAGTAGAAGTAGGAGAAGTGAGTGGTAGTAAGAGGATTGGAAGTAGAGGAAGTGTCGGGAAATAATTGTAGGGGAAATGAGTGAAAATTAGTGGATTGGAAGGGGCGTAAGTGGGGGAAATGATTATAAATAAGGGTAAGTAGGAGAAGAAAAGTGACTGCTGGGGAAGGGTAGTAAAGAAAGAAGAGCAGCTGGGGATGCTGTGGAACAGGAGAAAGAAGTTGGAAAGAGGGGAGGGTAATTACGGGGGTCTGAGATTTGAAGGACTTGATTGACGTTTTAATAAGCTACGAAAACCGGTTTTTATAGGCGCACGGTGCCTACTTTGACTAATTTTTTAGCTGTGGATTTAAACAAATTGGGGGGGGGGATGAGCATCGGAATTCTAAGAAGAAATTTTGGACCACCGTAATACACAGACACTTTCATACTTCACTAAAATTGATACGAATACCTGTAGCCATAGAATTCAATGGTTACCACAAGGAGTTCGATAAGGCAGTAACAGCGAACACGTGCTATTGAATGGAAACTCACCAGTACGAAGCGAAAGCCACTGAGTATGTTCTGGAGATAACTTGAACATGAAGGACAGACATGCAGGAGATAGTCGTCCCTTGTGACAATATCTCAAAGCGTCTCGCAGCACTGGTGCAAGAAATCTATTGAGGTGAAATTTAATGCTGTACAGTAAAATATATGGTTTATCGAAATACCCGTGATAGAATATTCAAGTATGTAGAAAATTTATAGTTTTTTCACCATACTTTATAGGTACTATCTGAGGAAAATGTCATGGAAAAGCTTGTGAGCTTTATATCAACTTTTTTGTATTACAAATAGGAATCTTTCAAAAATGAATTATTTTAGGTAGCAAACCTTCAGGAATAACCAATTTGAAAGTAAAATTTAGCATAGCCACTCAAACTTCAGAAATAAATTCCCAGTTTTCTGGGTTGAAAATAATATTTTTCCTGATTAACTTTTAAGCGATTAGAATATCAATTATACAATACTAATTGCTTCAATGTATAGACTTTTAAAATCATTAAACATTTTAGAACTCCGAGGTAAAGTGATTGCAATGTTTAGGAGATATTCGCGTTTCTGTGGACCCGTACCTGCAGTATAGATTTTAAGTTTAAATCGGAAATCATACTTCAATATATGCTCTATCTGGGAACTTAATCATTCGCTAAATTCATGTAAGTTTTTCTCAAAAAGCGGTTTTTCGAATTTCCATTTTCAAAAGTGCCTCGGTGCCTCAACTTTTTCCCTAGAAGGTTTATATATTATATAGGTAACTAAGAAAGATATGTTTGAAATTATTAAATATACTTATCTAAATAATGAATGGAGCATTAATTTCTTAATGAAACAAGAACTTCAAAATTGTAAATAAATATAAAATGATTATCGGCTTTTTTAACGAAAATGGTTGATAAGCCTAAACAAAATTCAAAACACATTTTTTCGGAGAGCAAGACGATATTTTTTTTGCAACTCTATAAACAGGAATACAAAATTTGCGGTTTTCAAACAAATTTCTAGGTTTTTCCCGATGCTCGAAATTCCGGTTTTCCTGGTCAATCACCACCCTAAAAATTGTTTCAAAATTCAAGAATTAAAAATGCAAAACTTTTAAGTTTGAAAAATATCAAAATGAATGATAAAACAATTTGAGCTGTCAAAAATTAGTAATTTGTAAAATCGTTTGAGTTTGGGAAATAGACTAAATTTTACTTTAAAGTATTCAGAATTCAATAATTCATAAAATCATCAAATCCAATTTGAATCGAAATTCAGATTTCTTTTTGAAGTCCAAAAATCCTAAATTAAACACTTGCTCGCACCTCGTGCTGCGTGCTTGGTCTTTATACTTTCTCCATATTTGTACACTGACCTTTTAAAATTGAAGGTCAAAGCATCGAGAACCGTCATTTGGTGATTGTGAATTCTCTTTTGTTAAAGCTCCTTTGGCTTTAACAAACACATTTTCATCACGTGTCTCGTGCGTTGCACTCCATTTAGTCCAAAATGCAAAATTTTCTACATTGAATTAAACTCCATTATATGAAATGTATATCACATTTATTTCTGTTCCTCGAGCTGAGACTGCTTATTTATATATGGCAAAATAAAGTACAAATTTTATTTGTCATGATTACTTTAATATTTATACTTTATTTTGTATTAATTTTTATTCTCGGCTAACCTAAAAAATTTTAATAAATTTATATTATTTCAGTAATTCATAATATGTGACGTGCGCCGAAGAAAGGGGGCTTACTCTGGAAAGCGAGATTTTTCAGTACGAGCGGTCGAAGTCGACCTGATAGACGCGACTTTTAGAAGAGAAGGAAGACCACGAAATCCTCCCTCTCCGCTTGCCACTACATTCTCACGCATGTAGCGGCGCTGCTCACGGACGGGGTATAGATGAGACGCGGAGATGTAGTGGTGAGTGGTGGGAGGCGTTTCACGGGATCTCGAGCTCTCGAGCGAAAGCACGATTTCTCGGGTACCTATCAACTGAATTATTAGCAATAATAACGCTCGAAAATTTTTTTCGATGGTTTCGTTAAAAAGAGCAACTCAAAAACTATCGAAAGGTGTGAAAACCTCGATTTCGATTTTTCCAGAGTAAGCCCCCTTTCTTCGGCGCATGTCACATATGCATTTATATTGAAACAACTGTATTTTTATTGTCTTCTTTTTCTAATTAAAAAAAGTGCGCATCCAATAAAAGGAAATAATTTTGTTGATTAACATTTCATTGAACCTTGTGTCGCTTTCCCAAAAAATTTATTTATTTATTTTCGATGTTATTTTTTACGATTTGAAGAAAAAATACGCATCCTACCAAAACATAATTCATAAAAGATTTGTAGATCTTTCTTGTGTGAACAACTTTCGCCTATTAATTTTTTGTCTTACTTTGTATCGTTCTTCACATTTTTTTCAAATTTTAATGTTATTTTTTACGATTGAAATAAAAAAACGCGTTTCATAAAAAATGATTAATTAAAAATTTATAGATATTTTTGGGTGAATAACTTTTCTCTATCAATTTTTTTCGAAACTTAGGTCATTTTTTCACAAATTTAAAATGTTATTTTTGTTTTTGTTATGTTTTTAATGTTATTTTTCAGGAACTAAATAAAAATAACCTATCCTATCAAAAAACTATCGATAGCAAATTTTTTCTTTCGGTGAACAAATTATGTCTATTCATTTTTTTTCTTAACTTGTGTCGTATTTCCAAACATTTTTTTTCATTTCTAATGTTTTTCATGAATCAAACTAAAACTACGCGTCTTATCAAAAATAGATCAATGAAAAATTTGTAGATCTTTTTTGGGTGCACAATTTCTGTCTCTTATTCTATTTTCGTATCTTGTATAGATTCGCCGAAATATAAAATTTTTTGTAATATTTTTCATTATTTTTTGTGCAATCAAAATTGGAATTTTCGATTTTGAAGAGAATTCAAAAAGTTGTTATGATAATCTTGTAGAGCTTACAAAAACCAACTCTTCCCTTCTCGTGCCTTTTTTCACATTGTGCGCTGTTCGGTTTAAAATTTTAATTTTCCTTTGATTTTTAAATTTTGAAAATGCTATAACTCTGATATTTCCTTTTTATTAAAAAAATCGTAGAGATAAATTGTTCCCATTTTCGAGTACTATCGCACATATAATTTTTAAATCTTGAAAGAAATGTTCTTAACAATTTTCAAAATGCTCTAACTTTTTGAATTTTTATCCAAAATAGCTGGCTACTGAACTTGACCTTCAGTTTCTGAAGGTCAGAAGGTTCAGAAGGTCTCAAAACATGGATACTTGACAAAAACTGATAATACTGATAATACTGATGAGTATGTAAAAATTTAACGTCATGGACCAGAAACGACCAAATTTTAAGGAGATGTCTCGAAAACCTCGCACTCATTGTTGTTGAAACACTGATTTTCTATTGAATTACTTGAAATTGCTCTGTTTATTACATTTTAAATTTAAAAATGAAAGCCGCTGCTAGCTTTTTCAATTTTTTTTATAACTGTTAATTTAATTTCTGATCTTTATAGTGGCGAAATATTTTATTGTTTTAAACTTTTTGTGGGTACCTACAGTTGAAGGTGAGATCCAAACTTCGATATTAAGAGGATAAATCATGATTTTATGAATTTAAAAAAATGATTCATTACCAACAATTCTTCAATGCCGAGTTGTTGATTCAAATTTAGAATGTACACCAGATATCAAAATTTCAAAGATTTCACCAAATTTAAAAAAATTTCTGATTCTAATTCTAATTATTTCAAGACATTTCAAAGAATTTTAGAGAATTTCAAGGGATATTCGACCAATATAGGAGATTACAAAGAATGTTATGGGATTATGAGATATCTATGAATTCTAACCATTTTAAGAAGGTTTCAATTGATTCACAGATTTTCTAAGGATTTGAAGTTATTCAAGAATATATGAAGAGATTTCTAGGAATGTTTTGAGATTTCAAGACCTATATAAAGATTTTTATGGATTTCAACTTATTTCAGAAGGCATTAGGATATTTAGAGAGATTTGAACGATTTTGTGAAAGTTTTCAATAGGTTTCAAAATATTTCATGAATTATTTCAAAACTGTTACAGGTTTTAATTGCTTTCAGAATATTTAAAGCAGCTTAAAGAGATTTATAGAGGCCGCAAAGTATTTTAAAAGATTTCAGGGATTTTCGCTGTATTTCAAAATATTTCTAGAAATTCAATCGGATTTCAAAAAGATTACAAATAACATTAACAGATTTCCAAGGATGGCACAGATTTTCTGAGGATCTCAATAGTTTCAAGAATATTGCAAGGGATTTCTAAGAATCCTAAGATTTCTAAGAATTTCTACGATTTTATATCCGTTTTCACGAGCTTTCAATAGTTTTCAATATTGATTTAGACGGATTTTGATATTTGTTTGAAGTTTTTAAAAGTATTTAAAATTAGATTAGTATAGTTATTTTTTTGTGGTTCTGTAAAAAACATCCATCGGAAGGTTTTTAAAGAATTTCAAAGATTTTAAGAGATATTAAATATTTGAAGGTATTTCCAAAAATTTTAAACAATTTCAAAAACTTGAAGGAATTTTAAATATTTTAGGATTGTTTAAAAGATTCCAAGGAATGCATAACCACTATTAAATAATTAGAGATATGTATGCTAGTAATTTGAAAAAAGTAGTCCAAGTAGGCTCCCCCCTCATTCCACTACTCCTCTCTTCAGCCAACCCATGTGATGCTACCCTTCCCCTTTTCCCTTCTCCAGCCAACGCTTCCCCTTTCCTACTTCCCCTAATTCCCCTACACTCATTCATTATAATTTCCCTTCACTTCCCCATCCCAATTTTCCCCTACTACCCCTAAACCCCCTACCCTCATTCATTATAATTTCCCTTCACTTCCCCATTCCATTTTCCCTTACTCCCCCTCATTTTCCCTCATTTACCCTGCTTTCCCTTACCTTATTTCCCCTCACTTACTATACTTACCCTCCTCTCATTTCTCCGTACTTTACCCACTCCCTCTCCATTCATTCCCCCCCCCCAAGTTCCCATCACTTTGTCTGCCCTCATTTCCCCTAACAGAGCTTTTTATACGCTTTAATTTTCGAGTAGTGTAAAGTTCTTTTGCTGAATTTTTCATATTGCTTTAATTTTCTTTCATTCATTCATTTCATTCATTCTTTCATTTTGATAGGTTCCAATCATTTGACTGACATGTCTGAAAATATTTGGAAAAATTACATGTGGGAGGGGAAGGATAAAAAATTGGCAAAAATGTGTTACGTGATATTGTATGTGGATGGCTCCTCAGTATGTTATAAGACAAATAAATATTTTTCGTGTTGTTTTTATGGGCTTCATGGCCAGTGAATCATGAGTAGCCATTTTCTGATACATTCCACTATTTTGAGTACTAGAACTTTAAGTCAAGTGTTTAGTCAATTAAAAATATGTATTTTTCATAAAGTAGACTTCTTTTTCTTCACACTCACTTTATTTTTAATGGTTTCGTAGCCCCGGGTAGAAACCCTTATAGTTTCTGCCAGGTATCCATCCGTAAGTCCGTCGTACTTTTTTTCAATGAAGGGAAGTAAGGGAAAATGATGGGAGGGGAAGCAGCGAAAGCAAAGGAAGCAAGGGTAACTGAAGGGAGAAGAATAAGTGGCAATAAGGGAAGGGAAGTGAGGGAAAATGAGTAGTGGGGAAGTAGGGAAAGTGGGGTTAAATTAAGGACGCAAAACGACAGGAAATGAAGGAAGTGGAATTAGGTGAAATAGAGGAAACAAGTGGAGAGGGAGTAGAGTAAGCAAGGAGGAATGAGGGTCAAGCATGTAGAGGAAAGCAGGGGAAATGTAGGAGGAGAGAGGGGAAGTGATGGGAAATAAGGGAAGGGAATGTAACATGTGAAGTAGTAGGAAAGTAGGGGGAAATGGATCGAGGAAAAGTAGGGCTGAGAAAAAGGAGGGGAAATGAGGTAAGGAAATTTTGAGGAAGTCATGAGAAAATGAAGGGAATAAATAAAGAATAGAATAAATGAGGGGAGAAAAAGTCGGAGGAGCGAGGAGAAATTAGGGCAAGTAAATTAAGAGAAATCAAGGAAAATGAAGGAGAAGTGAAGGAAGTGAGGGGGAATGGATGGAGGGAAATAGGGGAGAGAAGAAGTAGGGAAAGGGAGGGTACCTTCCGGAAGGAAAGTAGGATAAATATGAGGAACTGAGGGGAGGGAAAGTTGAGGAAGTCATAAGAAAATGAAGGGAATAAATGGAGAGTAGTTGAAATGAGGGAAGAAGAAGCAGAAGAAGTGAGGGGTAATTAGGGCAGGGAAAGTAGAAGAAATCAAGGGAAATGAAAAGGAAGTAGGGAAAGTAGGGAGAGTAAGGGGAAATGAGGAAAGAGAATGTAGCAGCGAGAAGTAGTAGGAAGGTGAAAGGAAATGGATGAAGAGAAAGTATGGGGAGAAGAATTAGGGCGAGTAAGAAATTAGGGGGAATAAATAGAGAGTACGGAAAATGAGGGAGTGAAAGTAGGAGAAGTGAGGAAAATTAGGGCAGGGGAAGTAGGAGAAGTGAAGGGAAATGAGGGATGTTCAGGGGAAGTACAAAGAAATGAAGGAAGGAAAAGTAGAGTAATAAGAGGTAATTAAAGGAGGGGAAGTAAAGGTGGAGGAATTGGGGAAGTGAGGGATAATGAGGAGGAGTAAAGGTAATGAGGAGAAATGAGGGTGGAGAAGCAGGGGAAGTAAGAAAGAATAAAGGGTGGAGAAGTAGCGGAAATCGTAAGGAATGAAGGTAGGGAAGTATGGGAAATGGGAGGAAATTAGGGAGGTTAAATGAGTAGAAGTGAGGGGAAGTAGGGAAAATGATTAGAAATAAGAGTGAGGTAGAGGAGGGGTAGTGAGTGCTTGGGAAGGGAAGTAGGGGAAGCTAAGCGTTAGCTGAGGAAGCAAGGAAAGGGGTAAGTTGACGAGAAGGACGTTGGCGATGGGTTTAGCAAGAATGAAGTCAGATGAGGGGAAGTAGGGGAATGTAGGGGCAGTAGGGGAAGAAAAGTATTGAAGATTGAGGTTTGAACGACTAAATTAACGTCTTGATAGGCTACGAACCCCGTCTTTGTAGGCACGCGGCGCCTACTTTGACTATTTTTTTGGGGGGGGGGGGGGGGGGGGATTCGTGCAAGGGGCCATTATTGGTTCTTGGTGTTTAAATGGAATACATCTTCACATACATTTTTTTCCGCAGTGTTGAGTGCAATTATTCGGTGAAGAACAAATTTTATTCTCAAATTTCTACCATAATGAATGAAGCACATTTACTTCTTTATATAAAATTCTCACAAAAGTCATGAATTACTCTTGGCTGTTATGCCTTTGACCTTTGCGTGCTTTCAGGTTCGCTTTCAACTTGATACAATCACCCGCGAGGTGTTACTCGAAAGTGCTTTATGAGAAAGACGGAACAATGAGGACGAGAATTTGAGGATGCTATCAATTAACTCATGATCCGTGACAAAATTCGAGAAAATGCTTTGAATCTCCTTCTATAATTTCCCTAAACTGAAATAATTTAATTATAATTGATGTTAGTTGTTATTCTCTGCATAGTCTGAATGAGTATTTTTTTAAATATTGATTTTTTTAAGTTGTGACAAAATTCTTCTCTGGTTCCGCTGGAATTCAGAGAAGAAGAATACAGAGAAGACTTTTTTCAAAACTTAAAAATAAAATAAAAAAATATTTCGAAAAATATTGATTCGAGGCCTATTTGAGAAAAAAGACTAACATCAATTATCAAGTAGATTTAGTTTTCTGATTTGTTTAAAGAGAATTCAACTAACTTTTATCAACATTTTATCGATTCTTATGATTGCAGTATGAACTGTTGAGGAACATTAAACATATTTCGTGGCAATCAACAAAGATTTAATTAAACATTTTTTTTGAAATTTGATTTTATCAGTTAGCAACAGTGAATAATAAATAAAAGCAGAATTGAAGATACTTTTTTCATGACTTGTAGTAGATAAAATCATTTCCAACTCCAATGGTAACGAGATATTACCTTTATTTCCCGACAGGGAGCAGCAGTTTTCCATATCAAACTCTGAAACTTGAAACATTTTTTTGTAATTTCTATATTCTTTTAATAAGTAAAATTATATTTTCTTATTTATAAGTACTTGAATAAATTACAGAAAAAAATCCCGGTCATTTCTCGGTTTTTCCCGGTTCGCAAACATTTTTCACGTTTATTGAAATTTAAACGGCGATACCACGCTGAAAACACCAGTTCCCGTTAGATCACTGAAGTTAAGCAGTGTTGGGCGCGGTTAGTACTTGGATGGGTGACCGTTCGGGGAATACTGCGTGTTGTTGACCCGTCGTGGGTGTGGTGGACCCACACGGTAGTATTTATCCACCTAGAAACACTACCCGAATCGGGTAGTGAGGCAATGAACTTTCGAGTTCGAAATGCTAATCAATTTTTTTTTTTTTTTTTTATTGAAATTTAAAAAATCGAACACTTGAAGCTAAATTTTTTTTTCATTTAAAGTAATGAAAACTGAACTGAGAATTAAAACACGCAAAGTAAAACTTTTGAATTTTCCAATTTTAAGAAGAAAGCTCTAAAAAATTTTTCAAACAAAAAATTTTCATTCAAACGCCCAATAATAATGTACACGTATAAAATAAAAACTTTTAACAGCAATTTTAAGTTAGAATTATTGAAAATTGAACGATTACAAATTTTTTTAACGAATACAAAATTTGTTTGTTTTTTAAACTCTTTTTGAATGCTCTCTTGAAATTATGTTTTCAAAATAAAAAATAGTTTTTAATCTTTACAGGAATTCTAAGCTTTATCCTTTATTCCTTTATTGTTTTGTAACCTTTTTTCCTTGAAAAGCTTCAAAATTTCATTTCATAATCTTCAAATATCTACATTACATTGTAAAATTTGTTGAATCTTTCCAAATTTTAAATTATTTTTGAAATTTTTCCGAATGTTTCTTTTAAAATTCTGAAAAATGAAAAAACTACCCTGAAATCTTGTAGATTCTTTTTTGACCATTTTTGGAAATCTTTTGAAATCTCTTCAAGTTCGAACCTTTTCAGAACTTCTAAATATGTCTGAAAGTTATTCGAATTTTTGGTATCCAACACTTGTATTGAAAACGGGTTTAATGTATAAGAAATTCTCAGTCAAATGCAGATCGTGGTAAAAATATTTAATTGGAATCTCATTTTTTGATACAATATAATATTTAAACAAATTTTTAGTAAAATTCTAGTAAAAATTTGGTTAAAATTGTAATGCAGTAATAATTTTTTCCAACCATTTTACATTGATTCTTCTTTATATTATTAGATATCATTTAATTAAAAAGAAAAATATATTTTCTTATTATTTTTCGATTTTTGGCAAATAATTTCTGACATCCTATGATATCGCGATACGCAATTTTGATTTTCCCGGTACATAATTATTTTTTGGGTCAAACCTTTTTTATTCTCCTTTAGCAAAAAAATTGAAAATTTGATTTATAATTTCTATCCAAAGCCAATTTTGAAAACCCATGAAATTTTAATCTCAAATTCTCGGTAGTTTTTCTTGAAATTGACCAACTCTTCCATATTGAACTTTATTCACCCGTATCATTTACAAAATTGAAGATAGTTTATAAAAAGTCCGTCGGACATTCAAATACTAAGGATTTCGAATTGAATCAGTTTAATTTTAGACATCAAATTCTGTAAATAGCCTATTTTAATTTTAAAATTTGTAATTGTTGAAGACCAACTGCATTTTTTAATTCTGTAAATTGAAAACGTACGCTTAAAAATCAGGATCTGAAATGGGAAATTTTGAAAGTGAAAGATTTTAGAATTTGGCATTAAAAACTGGATGATTTCATCATTTGAAAAGTTAATAATTTAAACTTAACTTTAAAAAATATTTAAATCGATCTAATTTTGAATTGCGTTTTATCATGTGATGTGAAATTTATTATGAAAATTTTTTAAACTCCTGGTCGAAAAATGAATTCACTGTCATTTCCCAGTTTTTTCCGAACTCAACAAATTCCCGGTCATTTCCCATCGTAAAAATTATCTATTTTTCCTAAAAATAATAAAAACAATCCTTGTTGAGATGAACTTATTTTCGTGCAAGACAAAAAAGTGTCTTTCATTCACCCTTCGTGCTTGAAAGGAACAAAACTTCAATTCAAGTCCAAGTAAACAGTATACAAGGACAAGAATGTCATCTCAGTTTATTTGCGGAGAATGGAGATGAAGGGTAATTTATTTGTAGAGATAAAAATTACGAAACTACTGCAAATGACGACAATACTCCCAAGGGTATGATTTTAAAGGAAGGGGTTTTCCACTAATAAAATCCTATATATTCAGAAAAATATATTTTTATGTTTAATAACAATTTAATATGTACTTTTCTAATCTAAAGAGACTTTTCTTAATTTTGATCAGTGAAAAGTGTCACTGACTCCAGCGGATTTTCACTCATATAATATAAAAATTTTATATCAAATTTTCATACCCTTTACTTATGTTGAATTTTATATTTTTTATCATTTTTGCGACCTTATATTACAAGTAAAATATTAAAGTCGAATTTAAATTATGCCTCGTAGCAATGAATAAATGCATAAAGCAAGAGAAATTGCGGCCACTTTGAAAGTTTATATACATCTTAACGACCTGCACTACATGTTGACAAGAAAAGTGCCTCGCCATCTTTCACTTTAGTATGCATAAAAAATTTGATTGAAAGATCTTCATTAAAAATTTTAATAATCAATTAACATTTTTTATATCATCAGTTTCTTGCACTTTCTTGATAAACCATGATAGCAAGCATTTTAAATATTTCCCAATAAAATATATCTTTAAAAACTATACTTAGAGGCCGTGCAAAAAGTACATCAAGTTTTTTTCAAACATTTTAAACCACGTTACCCCCTTCCTTTGGGGTATGTGAGTTTTGAGCCCCCCCCCCCCCCCATCATACGCAAATTTGTCCACTAAAATGTTTTCGTGAAATTATTTAGAAATCACTGTTTCTTATTTAACAAAGTAGTTCAACCTTCGACTCAGAAGTTAAAATATGTAATAGGTGATATTTTAACCACGAAAACATTTTCGTTTTTAAACAAAAAAAGTTGAATTGAACCAATGAAGACGAATTTCCAACAAAATAGTTGAATTCGCAACCAAAGCAGATTAATTTTCTACGAGAAAATTGCATATTTAACTAAAAAATATCAAATTTCTGCAAAAAGAGATGAATTTTCAACCTAGGAAGATTTTTAAGTCAATTGAGGGGAACATTTTCAAAAAAAATGTTGAATTCTCGAGCCAAGAAGACGAGCTTCCTACAAAACAGTTAAACTTTCAACTTAATAATTGAATTTTTAAACCAAAAGATGATTTTTCATCAAAGAAGATTAATTTTCTACTAAAAAAGACGAATTCTCAACACAATGCATCAATTTTTAACCAAATAGTTAAATTTTTACCAAGTTGATTCATTTTCTAACAAAATGGACGAATTTTCAATAAAATAGATACATTTTTAACCAATTAGTGGAATTTCCACCAAGAATATGAATTTTTTACCAAAAAAGTCAAATTTGCAACAAGTGACGTAAATTTTCAACCAAACAGTTAAATTTTTAAACTAAGAAAGGTCAATTTGTAACAAAAAATGGAACAGATAAATTTTAATACCAAAATTATTATTCAGTTTTAAGAAACGAATTTTATACAAAAAAGTTGAATTAGATACTAAATTGTTGATTTTTTCAAGCCGAAGATACGAATTTTTTACAGGACAGTTGAATTTTTAACCGGAAACTAATGATTTCTAACAAAAAATGTAATAGTTGATATTTAAACCATAAAAGATTTCAATTTCAAATTGAAAACAGCGGAACATAAAAAATATATGTTTTCAACAAAATACTTGAATCCCTAACTAAAACCAATTAATTTTCATCTATATAGTTGCATTGTTAACAAAAAAATAAATGATTTGGTCACGAAAAAAGACAAATTTTCAATAAAATACATATAATTTCAACCAAATAGTTATATTTTGAACAAAGAAGATTAATTTTCTACCAAAATGGACAATTTTTCTACAAAATACGTGAATTTTTAATAAAATAGTTGAATTTTAAATTGAAAAAAGATGAAACTTACACCAATAATGAAATAGGTCAATTTTCAGTGAAAAAAAAATCATTTTCTAGAGAATAGTTACATTTTCAACGAAATAAATAAATTGTTGAATAAAATTATGAATCTTCATCTGAAAAAATTAATTTTTTGTATTTTCTACAAGATTGTTGAATTTTCGAGTTGAAAATACAAATTTGCTACAAAAAAGTCGAATTTTCAATTCGAAAATTTAAATTTTCAAAAAAAAAAGTTAATTTTCAACCGCGACAGATTAATTTTTAACCATACATTTGCATTCTCAAACAAAAAAAGAGTTAAATTTGTACAAAAAGAGATGACTTTTTGAACCAAAAATGTGAATGAATTTTGAAGCCAAAAAGAAAAATTTTCAACCAAAAAAGATGTCTTTTTAACAAGACTGTTGAATTATTAACCGAATAATTGAATTTTGAGCAAAAAAAATAAATTTGTCAACTCAAAAAGAAGAATTTTTAACCAAGCAATTGCATTAGAAATCAAATATTCAAACTATTAGGCCCAGAAAACAAATTTTTCACAAGACAATGAATTTTCAACAAACAAGTTAATTTTCAACCAAGAAAGTTGACGTTTCTACTGTAAAAGACGATTTTTCGAAAAGTTCAAATAAACAAACAAAAAGAACGAATTTCAGCAAAATAGTTGAATCTTCAACAGAATAGATAAATTTTCAATCAAGAAAGATGAGTTTCAGAACAAATAGTTGAATTGTCAACTAAAAGATATATTTTTAAACCAAAAATGAATTTTTCGAATTTTCAGTTTAAAAAAAAAATAACGAATTTTCAATCAATTTAATTCACCAAAACAGAAAAATTGTTGACCAAATATTTAAATCTTCAACCAAAAAGAAGAATTTTCTACCAAATAGTAGCATCTTCAACTTATTAAGGATAATTTTATAACCAAAAATGGAATAGTATAATTTTCAGATAGAGCCATTACTTTTTAACAATAAAAAACGAATTTCAAACGAAAAATTTATATTTTCAATCAAATAGCTGAATCTTTAAAAAATTGAATTTACAACACAAAAAATAAATTTTCCACCAAGAAGATAAATGTTCTACCAAAAAAGACGAATTTCTTACCAAACAGTTGAAGTTTTAACCCAAAAATATAATTTTTCAACAAAAAAGTTAATTTTTCATCAAAAAGTTAAATTTTTATAAGAATTGTTACATTTTTGATTTAACAACTGAATTTTCAACCAAAAAGAAAGCAATTTTTGAAACAATAGTTGTTTTTGCACGCAAAAAATATGAATTCTTAGCAAAACATGTATTAGTTGATATTTCACCAAGAAAGATTTTAATTTTAAATAAAGAACAGTTAGATTCAACCAAAAGAGGCAAATTTTTAACTGAATAGTTGAATCCTTAATCGAAACAAATTAATTTTCAAGCAAATAATTGAATTTTCAACTACAAAAAGTCAACTTTTATTTAAAAATATTAATTTTTAACCAAGGTAGAATAGTTACATTTTTAGTTAAAAAAATTAATTCACAGCCAAAAAAAAATGAATTTTCAAAAAAATAGTCAAATTTCCAACCAAAAAGATGAATTCACAATTAAAATTATAATCCTTAAACAAGAAAATGAATTTTCAATAATATATTTACACTTAAATTATAAGATGCTTTTTAACCAGGAAGATTAATTTTATAAAAATGGAATAGTTTAATTTTCAAACAAAAAGTTCAAATCAAAAAGAATTTTGATCCAAAACCTTTAATTAAATAAGAAAGTAGTTAAACTTTCAAACAAGTAGTTGAATTCTAATCAACTTCAAATCGCATTTAAGCGGAAAATGAAAAAGAGAGAAAGCTTCTTGAAAACCGAGGAAAAAAGAAGAATTTAAAAAAAATGAGAAAAGCGTGGTCTAGAGCAAAGTGGGTGAAGTCTGAATAATATGAAAGTGATTTTGAAACTTACTAAGTTATTATTAAACTGTACCATTTTAGGGCCATCTATCACAAAATTCACAAAATTGGTTCAAATTTATCATCAGGAAAACGTTATTTAATTTAATGTTATTTAATTGTCAATTATTAATCATTATTAATTTTTATTTATTATTATTATTAATTATTTAAATGTTATTTAATTTCTCAAAGTTACTTCCACTGACCCCTCCCACTCCCCCTGTTACAACTCGTAGTTATTGGCGTGCGGCCGGCCCCCCCCCCCTTAAAGTTGGAACGTAATTTATGGAAGGTCCCTTACATAAAATAGATAAATGTAAAAAATCTTTCTTGCTCAAAAGAAAACTCGTAACCGTTTCAAATTCGATAAATTGTTTAAATAAAAACCAACCAACGTCATTCCTGGCATTAAGAATACGAAATAAAATACGTCTGTGTCAACAAAATTTTTTTTTTAAATCGTTTTTGAACTTTGTGGAAGAATCACGGAGCCAGTAAGAACGTAAGTAAAATGTGTCGGATCAGCGACAGCTATTTTAATATACTTTGTATAACGCAAAGTTTGATTTGCGTTTTGCGTCACGCTTTAGAATTAATAGCGTCTATCTAGTTCCGCTCTTATTTATAATCTCAAACATATTTATAACGCCTTTTTTAAATCTAATGAACAAAAAAAAATCTGCACGTGGCGAAAAGGAGTCTTCTAATTGCAATTTCAGGGCATCGATTAAACCCCACGCTCGTTTAATTATCGCGAAAATTGAGAATGAGTGACGTTCTCTCTATCGATTCTCCATCAAATTTTTTTTATTTTACAGGTGGAAACTCGATCGACTAACTAGATTTCAAACTTTAAAAAAGTAACAATTTTCTTTATAAATTACGACATAAAACGTGAGATTTTCTACTCTATAAATTTGAATCAGTAAAATATAACTGGTCGGCAGTTAAATTCTACTAATTGCTGTAGCTAGGAAAGACACTAATAATCAGTGAAAATGTACTGATTCAATTAGTATTTATTCCTATACGCACGCACACTATCCGAATTCGTAATTATATATTCCTTACAGTTCTTGGTAAGTTACTTTTTTGAGTAACTAGTTACAGTTACGTTACTTGTCACTGTAACTAGTTAAAGTTACTAGATAAAGTAACTTTAAGTTACCTTAAGAGTTTTGCAATTCAAAATAATAAAATTTCGTATTATTCATGTTGTTACTTTTGACCACACCGATATGCACTTTTTACCCCACGTATGGGGCAAGAAGTACCATTAGAAAACGTTTAGAAAAGAATATATAACATAATAGATGGAATACATATAAATTTATCATGATTATAATTTGGAACTTTAATGTCGCTTAAACTTAAAATTGAAAGAATCCATTTTTAGTTTTAAAATAATACTTTTTGGTTGAAAATTCATCTTTGTTTGTTGAAAATTCAACTAGTTCGTTAAAAATTTAACTATTTTGTACTAGTTCAATTATTTTGTTGATAATTGAACTATTTCATTGAAAATATATCTCTTCTGCTTAAAAGATCAACTATTTGGCTATTAATGCAATTGTTTGATAGAAAATTCATTTTTTTTTGCTGAAAATTTTGGTCTTTTGGTAGAAAATCTTTTTTGGGTGAAAATTCAAATATTCTGTTAGAAATGCAATTTATTCAAGGATATCTTAGAGGAATTCAAGGAAGTATCGAGAGATTTTCAACACTTCAAGATTTTTTTCAAAAATTTTTAAAAATTTGAAAGATTTTCGAGAACTTTTAATATTTTTGAATAATTTGAACGGTTATAAGGAATTTCAATAAATTTAAAGAAATTTTAAAGGATTTTAAAGCTTTTACGGTATTTCAATAGATTCCAAGGAATTTTCAAGAGCTATACAAAATTTCAAGGGATTTCAAAAGATTTCAAAGAATTGGAAATATTCATCAGTATTTTAAACGATTCCAAGAAAGTTTTAAGAGATTAAAAAAATTTACAAGGATTTCAAAGTATTTTAATAAATGCCAAGGAATTTCCAAGCGCTTTAAAAAATTTGAAAGGTATTTCAAAAGATTTCAATGAACTGGAAATATTTTTGGGTGTTTTAAAGGGTTCCAAGGAAGTATCAAAATATTAAAAAAATTACCAGAGATTTCAAGGAATATCATCAGGTCTCATGTAATTTCATGGGATTTTATAATATTTTTATAACATTTCAAAGAATCTATTTACTAGAATTGAGGGATTTTAAAGGATTTCAAAACAAAATTGGAGATTTCAAGGTATTTCCAACGATTTTAAAGAATTCAAAAGATTTTAGGGTATTTGAAACATATATACTATATAGTTCTTTTGTTGAATGTTCGGAGCGACTGAAAAATCCTGAAGAACAAAATTCCCGACACTGTAAAATTCCCGAAAAAGACAATATTCTTAATAGAAAATTCTGGAAATAGGACCATTGAAAAATCCCGTGAAATAAATATATCGACAGTGAAAAATTCCCGAAAATGAAAATATTCGAAATCGAAAATTCCCGGGATTATAAAATTGACGAAATAGAAAAATCCCGACTTGCAAAATTCTCGAATAATGAAATTCCAGAACAATTGATGATATAAGTGAATTTTAATATTCCCGAATAATAAAAGTCCCGACAGTTTATAATATTGCCGAATTTTGAAATTTTCAAAACAAAATTGCCGAATTATAAAATATCCGATACTGAAAAATTGCCAACATTATTAAATTTAAACCATTAAAGTTATTGTTTTTCAATAAATCATACTTATTCTTTAAAAATACAGTCTTAAAATATTTTCATCCGAAGAAGTTTTTTTTATGTTGAATGTATTTTTCTTTAATTATTGTTTCTGAATTTGAAATAATAATAATTAAAAACAAACAATATTTCTCAAATCAGAAGAACAAGAACAAGATTTTCATTACAAGAGCAATCATTGAAAAAAAAAACTACTATGCACATTTTCAAAAACACCTTGCATTGAAAAATGTTTTTCCAGTTATTGGTATTTCATGTTTAAACAATAATTTTATAAAATACAGTGAAAATAAGAAACCATTCTTTGATTAAAATATTTCATTATTGTATTTTTGATAAAAAAAAATATTGATTAATAAACAATTTTTGTAATTATTTTAATTCGAGAATTTTATAATTCGGGAATGTTCGAATTCGGTATTATTATAAGCCGTCGGGAATTTTATTATTCGAGAATTTTAAATATTGATAGTATTAAAAACTGTACAGGAATTTCATTATTCAAGAATTTTACAATTCAGGGATTTTCCATTTCAAATATTTTCTCTTTCGGGAATTTGACAGTGACGTCAATTTTATTTTTCGGGATTTTTCACTCGTCCCCCCAAAATTATAAAATTGTCATAATATAAAAATCCCTAATTAGAAAATTCCCGGAAAATGAAATTCCGAACAGTTTATAATATTAACGAATTTAATAATTCCTGAATAATAAAATTTCCGACAGTATATAATATGAACTAATTGAAAAATTTTCGAACAATAAGATTCACGACAGAAAATCGCCGAATTATAAAATATCCAAAACTGTCGAATTCTCGACACTAGAATATTCCCGAATTTGAACAATTGAAAAAATTAATTTTCATTCAATATTAATTATTTATTGAAAATACGTTTAACAATGGAATATTAGGATGAAAAAAAACATTTTTTAATGTTCACTGTATTTTTAAATTATTGTTTGAATTAAAGATAACGATAATTGAAAAAAGTCTCAATGCAGGCTTCTTTTTGAAAATCTCGATAGTCGTTTTTTTTAAATTATTACTATTGTAATGAAAAATCTTTCTCTTGTATTTTTCTTTTACATTGAGAAATATTTTTTCAAAAATATTTTCCTTTCAAATTTAACAAATAATTTTAAAGAATCATTGAACATTTAAGACAACATTTTTTTGATCAAAATATTTCATTATTGTATTTTTATTGAATAAATATAATTTATTGACAGAACAATTTTTTTATTGTTTAAATACGATAGTTTTCTAGCGTCGAGAATTTTGCAGTATCGATTATTTTATAATTCGGAACATTTCTGTAGGAAAGTTTCAACTTCGGTAATAGTATGAACTGTCGGGGATTTTATTATTCGGGAATTTTCAGGCTCACTAATATTATAAATTGTTCAGGAATTTTATTATTCGATAACTTTCCAAGTCGAGATTTTAATATTCCGGCAATTTTCTCTGTCGAGTTTTTTTTACAACTGAAAAATCCCGAAAAATAAAATTCCCGACACTGTGAAATTTCTGAACTGGAAAATTCCCAAATAATAAATTTCAAGAAATAATGAAATTGCCGAAATATAAAAATCCCAAATTGGAAAATTCCCGAAGAACAGTATTACCGACAGTTTATAATATTACTGAATTTGAAAAATCCTGAATTATAAAATTCCCGAATTTAAACATATAAAAAAATTGATTTCAATCAATATTTTTCACTTATTAAAAATACAATAATCACATTTTTTCATGAAAGACACATTTTTCAATGTTTGAAGCTTTACAAATTATTGTTTAAATTTAAAATAACAATATCAAAAAAATATATTTCTGGATGAAATTTTTGTTCGAAAATATGCATGGTATTTTTACAAAATTACAAGAAACGTTCTCGATAATCGAATTCTTAAATTGAAACCAAAAATTAAAAAGAAATTTAGAGATAAATCAGTGCTCAATTGAATGTTTCAAATTTTGTTTGAAAAATTATTAGGTTCGGAGAAAATTTAGAGACATTTTTTTCGTTCGAGGCGCACATGTTTTTGAATTTATTTTTTCGTGCAATTTTTATACAATTATTGTTATTTTGAATTCAAACAAGAATTTTAAAAACTCTAAAAATTAAACGAAATTTTATTTTTTCCTTCTTTTTTCGTTTGGTTATTTTTGTCCCTAATGAGCCGAAAAGTGAGATAGTTTGGAAATCTGTTTTTTAATTGTGAATCTTTTTCTTGCTTATTGTTTATAACATTATTCGTGATAAGATTTCTTTTCAATCTTTAATAAAATATTTTTCATGTTCTTAACGCTTCTAAAATTATTGTTTGAATTCAAAATAACAATTATAGAAAAAAATATATTTCTGAATGAATTTTTGTTCAATTATTGTTATTTTTGATTCAAACAATAATTTCAGAAACTTAAGACAGCGAATGTCATTTGTTCTATAAAATCATTTGATTATTGTATTTTTAATAAATAAATAATATAAATAAAGAACTTTTTGATTGTTTAAATTCGGGAATTTTCTAGTTCGGATATTTTATAATTCGGCAATTTTATATCGGGAATTTTATAATTTGGGAATTTTCCGATTTGAGAATTTTATAATTCGGAAATTCTAGAATTCGGGAATTTTACTATTCGGAAAATTTTTTATTCGGAAATTTTACAGTGCCAAGAATTTTATTTTTCGGGATTTTTCAGTCGTCCCGCAAATTTATTATTCGGGAATTTTCCAAGTCGGTAATATTATAAACTTTTCGGGAATTTTATCATTTGGGAATTTGTCAATTCGGGATTTTTATACTTCGGCAATTTTATAATTTCGAGAATTTTCTAACTCGGGAATTTTAAAATGTCAATAACTTTTATTTTTCGGGATTTTTCAGTCGACCCGAATATTTTTTTTTCGGAAATTTTATTTATCAGGATTTTTTAGTCGTCGCGAATATATTCTTTTTCGGGAATTTCAGTGTTAGGAGTTTTATTTTTCGCAATTTTTCAGTCATCCTGCATGTATCCATATCGCTTTAATTTGCTTTCTTTTAATTTTAATAGCTTCTAACTATTTGGCAATTCGGGTGTCTCGGGTAGTAAGTAACTAAATTGTATTAACTAAGACATGGTTCAAACTATTTGGAAAAATTACGTAACATTGAGGGGTAAAAACTTCAATTTCAATAGAAAATTTATGGATGGCCCGTAATGTAAAATTAAGAGAAAAAAAATGTAATTGAAGGAGTAATGAGATCAGTGTCGAGCTGTGTTTCCCGCTTTGTAAATTGTTTGTTCGAATGTTGATAAGAATGAAGTGACGTTTTTTCAGATGCAGAATCAACGACCGATAAAATGCCTTACCATTTTCCACGCTTAGCAACCCCGGGAGAGTACAAGGCGTAAAAATGTTATGTAACACTCGCGACGTATTTACGCTCGTTCGCGCCAGCTTGCAATTTTCTACAAATTGCTAAATTGCACACGTGCATGCGTTTGTGCAATTGAAAGTTTCCCTCGGTCGCCTGGCCAAATAAAACTCTCCAAGAAAAAAAATATGTCTTCTGCTAGAAGTTGTCGAGCCGGAAATCTCTCACCCTCACCTAGAGCTCATAACATAAAATTCAAAATGAAAGTAGTACAAGTCTCCGGATTTTCATTTTTTAATGTTAAAAAAATCATCTATTTGAAAAGCCATGTTATTACATTTTTTAATATTGAAGACTATCTACCGAAATATTTAAATTATTAACAAAATACATGAATTTTCAATCAAAGGGTTGAATTTTCATACCGAAAATGTTAATTTTCAACAAAAAAGTTAATTTCCAATCAAATAGTTGCATTTTCTGTAATTTTTGAACTAAAAAGTCGAACTTTCAATAAAAGAGTTAAATTTTCAACAAAAAAGGTCATTTTTAACCTAATAGTTGAATTTTCTACCAAAATATTGGAATTTTTCACCCAAAAAGAAAAAGCCCCGAGAAATAAATTTTTAACTGAAAATATGAATCTTCTACCGAAAACTGAATGTTTAACAAAATAGTTCAAACTTTCAACTGAATAGTTAAATTTTCAAGAAAATAGCTGAAACCTTTTTTGAACAAAAGAGATGAATGTTCAATCCAAAAACAACATTTTACAACAAAAGAGTGGAATTTTCAACAGAAATGTTTATTATTTTTCAACGAACTAGTTAAACATTCTACCAAAATAGATGAATCAGCGACGAAAAATATAATAGTTAATATTATTTCTACCAAAAAAATTTTTTATTTAAAATCGAACTCAGTTGAATGTTACATAAAAAGCCGCAACTAAATTAGATTAATTTTCTACCTGAATAGTTGAATTTTCAATAATAAGAAATAATTATTTTTTACCAAAAGAGATACATTCTGAAACGAAAAAGCCGAATTTGGAACCAAGAAAGAAAAAAATGCCACTGAATTGTTCAATTTTCAAGTAAAAAAAAAGAATGTTCTACAAAACAGTTGCATTTTCAAACCGAAGATATGAATTTTCAAGAAAAAAGTTATTGTTCAATTCAACCAAAATAGATGAATTCTCAACGAAAAGTATAATAGTTGATATTATTTCAACCATAAAAAACTTTAATTTGAAATCAAATACAGTTGAATTTAACAAAAAAAAAAAAAGAATTTTCAACAAAATCGTTGAATTTTAAAAAACAAAAAAATTAGATTTTTTTACCAAAAGGTATAAATTTTGTAACGAAAAAGCCGAATTTTGAACCAAGAAAGAAAAAAAAGTCAATTAAATTGTTGAATTTTCAAGCCAAAAAGACGAATTTTCTATAAAACAGTTGTATTTTTAAAAATTGTTGAATCGTCGAATAAACCAGATTGATGTAGAACCAAGCAATTGCATTTTTAAACAAAAAGAATGATTTTTCAACCAAGAAGACTATTTTTCGACTGAAAGGTCAATTGTTCAACAAAATATATGAATTTTCTACTAAAAAAGATCAATTTTCAATGAAAATTTAAATTTTCAACCAAAAATTGAATAGTCACATTGTTACATGAAAAAATTAATTCTCAGCAAAAAAAAAAGAATTTTCAACAAAATGTTTATACTTTTAACCGAAGAGATTAATAATTTTCAAGTGAAATGAATTTTAAAAAAAATGAATTTTTCAACAAAAGAGTTTAACCCAAAAGATGACCTTTGAAGCCAGAAGATTAAGTTTCTAAAAATGAAATATAGTTAAAATTTGAACCTAGGAGGTGAATCTTAAAACAATATGCATTTTTAAAAAACTAACCAAGTAGTTGAATTTTCAAATAAAGAAGATGGATTTTCAACCAATATAGTTAAATTTTTAACCAAAAAGATTAATTTTCCAGCAACAAGATTAATGTTCTATCAAAAAGCACGACTTTGCAACCAAATACATTAATCATCAACAAAATTGTTGAATTTTGAAGCCAAAAGGACGAACTATCAACAAAACAGTGAAATTTTCAACCCGAAAATATCAATTTTTAACAAAAGAACTATATTGATACCCAAAAATTGAATTTTCATAAAAATGGTTTAATTCTTAACCAAATAGTTAAATTTAAAGCAAAAATATCAATTTTCAACGAAAAAGTTCATTTCAACAAAGATCAAGTTGTAATAAAAATATCAATGTTCAATCAAAGTGGAATAGTTACAATGTTATTAAAAAAAAATTAATTCTCATACAAAACAAAAATTTAAACAAAATAGTTGCATTTACAATAAAAGAGGTGAATTTTCAACTACTTGATGATTCTTAAAAAAATGAATTTCGAACAGAAGAGTTTATCCCAACAGATAATTTTTTAACCCGGAAGATTTATTTAATGAAAATGGAATAGTTAAATTTTCAACAAAGGAGGTGAATCTTAAAACAATATGAATATTTAACAAACTAGTTCCACTTTCAACCAATTAGTTGAATTTTCAACTAAAAAAGATTAATTTTGAGCCAAATAGTTAAGTTTTCAAACAAATGGATGGATTTTCCAGCAAGACGATTAATTTTCTACCAAAACACACGAGTTTTCACAAATTACATTAATTTTCAACAGAATTGTGGAATTTTAAAGGCAAAAGAACAAATTATCTGCAAAATGGTTTAATGTTTAACCCTGAAATATGATAGTTTAACAAAAAAGTTAATTTTCTACCAAAAAGTATGATTTTCATTAAAATAGTTGAATCTTAAATAAAAAAGTTCATTCTCAATAGAATAGTTCAATTTTCTACAAAATTGTTGAATCCTCAATCACACCAGATTAATTTTAACTCAAACAGTTTCATTTTTAATCACCTATTTTGTATATAAAATATGCCTTTAAGCTTGAAACTTCAACAATTTGGTAGAAAATTAAACTATTTGTTTGAAAATTAACTTTTTGTTGAAAGTTGACTTTTTATGAAAACTAAACTTTATATTGACAATTCGTATTTTTAGATGAAAATTGTAATAATTGTAACTCTTCAAAATTAAAGAACATTGAATTAAAATTTTTAAAACTGAAGAGTTATCAATTCTGACAATTTACAATAAAAAAATGAGGCGAATTTTAAGTTGTATAATGAAAAATGCTACAATTTTGATGCTTTGCATTCTTCAAATGGGAAGATTTAGAATTGAAAACTTGACTTTTAATCCTCAAAATTATCAAAATTTAAGAATTTTCATTCATATATTTTTGAAATAAAACAGTTCTTAATTGAAAAAAATGTATAATTGAAACGCTTGCAAGTGCTAAGTTAAAAAATTATAAATTCTGTAATTTTCATGATTTACATTCGTAATTTCTTCAATTCCGAAGATTGAGCATTGCAAATCTCACTCTTGATCTTCAAAATCTTCTAAATTTAAAAATTTGTATTTCTACATCTTCAAAACTGAAGTTTTTAATTAATAATCTTCAATGTAAACCTATTGCAAAAAATGTTCAAAATGCCATAAGTGTAAACCATAAACATTCAAAATTGAACAAGTCAGTAAGACTTAAAATTCCGGAATGTCTTTTAAAACCCATCTTATTACGATATAAAATCCCATATCAACTTAATTATTTCTTTTTTGCTTCTAATTCATTCTTGGATAAAATGTTGTACTTAAATAGAAGTTACAGATTACTGAAAGCCGAGTAAAATTAATATGAAAATTAAATTAAATATTATGAAAGCCGATTTAGTTATTTTAATGTTTATAATAATATACAATTATTAATTAAATAAACTTTTTTCATATTCGACGGTATTAATTTTATGTCCAGAATATCCTGGCTTAGTTATAGCCTTTGACAGAATGAAAATTCATTAAAATTTCAACACATATAAAATATTTTCATATCTGAATAGAATAATAGACCTAAACCTGGAAAAACTTAAATATAGAAATTTTCTATGAACCACCGCCAAACGGGGTAATTTCGGACATGTCGGGAAAATTCGGACATTCCTAAATTGGCTTGAACTGATTCCAGATTCTTCGAACAGCTTTGTGTAATTTATCCTATCATTTTAATGGATTAAGGGATGTCCGAATTTACCCCATATGGCCGAAAGTACCCCATTTGAAGGTACTTTTTTCAAAACTTTATTCTATAAATCTTGATTTTCAACTCAAAAGTTCCTAATTTCTTATAGGTATTGTTTTTTAATTTTTCTTATTTACATGATACTATGAAAAACAATCAACGCTTTGACGTAGTATTTGATTTGATACACAAACAAAAAATGTAATAAACCTAAAGACGTAAGCAGATGGTAAATATTTTTTTAAAGGCTTCTACTCGAATTAATTAATAATTATCTTTAGTTGATATTAGATTTAGAAAAATAAATATTAAATTAATCATTCGATTCTTTTTATAATTATCGTTCAAAAGCAGAGTTGAATATTGGCATCATAAAAAATTATTACTCAACCATCCTCTTTACGTATTTTATGATTTCACAATTAAGAACAAAAGACGTAATATGGTAGCAATGGATTTAGGCTTAGGGACCTTTAGGTATAATGAATTATCAGATATTCGTCAATGTGAATGCAAATAATTTTGCATATTGTTATAAATCAAGAATGCTTGATTTTTTCAGTTCTTATTTGAACGCTTGGAACAAAATTGCTTATGTTTAGCCCCTCTAAATTCAAATAATTCAATTTTTTATGCTGAAAACTTAAAATGGCTAAATGATTGAGACTTTCAATTTTTAAGTTTTTAAAATATTTGCACCTGCAAAAAATGTAAGAAAGGCAAACAAATGATAAAAAACTTCGAATTAAAAAATTTGTAATTTATGGTATTTTAGAATAAATTAGAAGGTTTAAAAACCCGAAAAATGCAAACCGAAAATATTTGGTCTATGCTCACCGAATTTCAAGGAACTCAGACACGGTCTTAAAAAATTATTAATTTTGAAAAAGACGTTCCAAACTGAAATCTTGAATAAAAGAATTAAAAACGAATTTTTTTCAATCTCGCATAATTTCATTTTGATAATGAAAAACTTCCCAGTCAAGAAATCAATTATTTCGCTGATCATGTTAGCCCATTTGAATTTTTTTTTTTAGTTTTCATATAACTACTTGAAACTATTTGAAAGGAAAAATAATTTTTAATACAAAATAGAGTATCTAAAGTTATATAAATATACTTTTTCTAAGACTCAGAACAATTTTTGAAAATTGTAGATGTTTCGACAAAGAATTTAGAAAATTGTAAAAGCAAATTTATTTTGCAGGATTTTATAAACTGTTAGGAAAAAATCGAGTCAGTTGAGAAGGTATTTAGAACTTTAAGAAGTTTGAAAGAAATTTAGAAATATCTTCGAAAATTTTTTGATGATTTCAAATATTTTCAATCTCTTTAAAACTTCTAAAATTCCGAAATATCTTTTAAAATGATTCGAACTTTTCCTGCTTTTTTCACGTTTTTCATTTTTTTTAAATTGCCTCAAAATAGTCCAGATTCTTTTTTGACAATTTTGGGAATCTTTTGAAATCCTAAATAGTTAATGTGATAAAAATAGTTAAATTTTCAACCAAAGAGATGAATTTTCAATCAAAATAATGAATATTCAACAGAAAATTGATTTTTTAATAAAATACTTGAAGTTTCAGCTAAACAGTTAAACCTTCAACTAAAAAAGATACATTTTCAACAAAAATTGAATAGTCAAATTTAAAAAATAAAAGTTCTCAAACGAAATTATGAATCTTTACCAGAAGTAGTTGAATTTTCAAAAAAAAAAAGATTTTTCTACGAAGAAGATTAATTTTCTATCAAAAACGACAAACTTTCAACTAAATCGATGAATTTTCAATCAAATAGTTGATTTTGCAACAAGAACATTTTGTTTTCAACCAAAAATAGAATATTAAAGTTTTAAATTAAAGAAATTATTGTTGTGAACAAAAGAATGGATTTTCAAACAAATATTTAAATTTTCAACCAAAGAGATCAATTATTAACCATGAAGATAATTTTCTACCAAAAAGACAAATTTTCAACCAAATACATAAAATTGCAAGTAAGAAGATGAATTTTCAACCCAAAAACTGAATAGTTAACGTTTCAGTTGAAAACATTCATTTTCAACCTAAAAAAATTAATTTTCAACAAAACAGTTAAATTTTCAATCAAAGAGTTGAATTTTCAATGAAAATAATGAATATTCAACAAAAAGTTAATTTTTTAACAAAATACTTGAATATTCATTTATTTCTAACTAAAAAGGATACATTTTCAACCAAAAATAGGATAGTTAAATTCTTCATTCCCAACTGAAAAAAACAAACAATTTCCAACCAAAGAAATAAGGTTTTATCCAAAAAGATTAATTTTCAGCTAACAAGATTAATTTTCTACCAAAAGAGATGAATTTTCAACTAAATACTTATATTTTTAACCAAAAAGATTAATGTTTAACAAAATAGGTCAGTTTTAAACCTAAGAAACTAATTTATAAACCAAAAATATTGTAATTTGAATTCAAAACCAGTTGAGCTCTACCAAAAGAGATAAATTTAAAACTATGAAATAATTCTTATGACGACTAAAGTGTTGAATTTTCAACTAAAAAATAAATACTTTCAACCAAAGATAGAATAGCTAATTTTTCAGTTGCGAAAATAATTTTCAAAGAAAACAAAAGTGAATTTTCAACTAAATAGTTAAATCCAGTAACACAAAGCCACTTTTGCAAGTAAAAAAAAAAACATTGTTTTAACCAATTTTCAACGAAATTGTTCAATGATCAGCCAAAGTGACGAATATTCAGCTAATGTTATGAATCTTTAACTAGAATAGTTGAATTTTCCACCAAGATGATGAATTTTATTTATTATTAAATAACAAGATTAATTTTCTAAAAAAAAAACGAATGTACAATCAAATATCTACATGAAATTTCTACTCAAAAATTTATTTTCAACAAAATACTTGAAGTTGCAGTCAAACAGGTTCAACCAAAGAGGGAAATTTTCAACCAAAGTGATGAATTTTCAACTAAGAAATATTTTTTAGTCAAGACAGAAAAAAATGCGAATCAAACTGTTAAATTTCCAATAACATAGATGAATTTTTAACTAAGGAGATTATTGTTGAATTTTCAACTAAAAAAGACAAATTTCAAAGCAATAACAAAAATAATGTCATCCAGAGTGTTGAAATTTTAAGCCAGAAGACGAACTTTCCGTAAAACAGTTGAAATTTTAATGAAAATGTTAATTTCCAACGAATTAGTTGTATTTTTAACTAAGAACGAGGACATTTCAAACCAAGAAGATTAGTTTTTCATCGAAAAAGACGAATTTATAAACCAAAAAGATTAATTTTCAAGCAAAAATAGAAAATTTAAATTCTCAGTTTAAAAAAAATTATTTTAATCAAAAGAACTAATTCTTAACAAAATAGTTAAATTTTTAGCCACTGGGATGAACTTTTAACAAACAAAAAATTAAAAGAAGTTCAGCTTTTGCCTAAATAGGTGAGTTTTCAATCAAAAAATATAATTTTCAACGAAATAGTTAAACTTTCAACCAAAGAAATGAATATCCAACTGGAATTATGAATCTTCAACTAGTATAGTTGAATTTTCAATTAAAATTATGAATATTCAACAATTAAAATGTATGTTCAAGAAAATTCTTGAAGTTTTAACCTAACAGTTAAATTTTTATCTAAAAAAAATTCACCAACTAGAAATAGAATAGTGGAATTTTGAGTTGAAAAAATTAATTCTCAAACGAAAAAAACTTCAACCAGCGAAATCAGCTTTCAACCTAAAAGAAGAATTTTCAATCAAAGAAATTAATTTTCTACAAAAAGAGACGAATTCTCAACCAAACATTTATTTTGCAAACAAAAAAATGAATTAACCAGAGGATATTTCAAACAAAAAAGATTAGTTTTTTATCGAAAAAGGAAAAGTCAAAACCTTAGTTACAAAACTAATTTTAAACAAAAAAAACACAAATTTTCAATAAAATAGATCCAGGTTTAACTACAGAGATGAACCTTCAACCAAAAAAGGAAAATTTAAAGAAGTTCAACTTTTACCTAAGTAGGTGAGTTTCCAATTAAAAAATATAATATTCAACAAAATATTCCAACATTAAATCAAAGAAATAAATATTCAACTAAAATTATGAATCTTCAACTAAAATAGTTGCATTTTCAATCAAAAAGATGAATTACTAACCAAGAAGATTAACGTATTACCAAAAAGATCAATTTTCAACCAAATCCATGAAATTTCGACTAAAAAAGATAAATTTTCAACTAAAAGCAAAAAGTTGAATTTTCAACTAAAGAGATGAATTTTAAAATTAAATGATGAATAATCAACAACAACAAATATTATTTTTCAAGAAAATACTTCAAGTTTTAGTCTAACAGTTACATTATCAACTAAAAAAATACGTTTTCAACCAAAAATAGAATAGTTAAATTCTCAGTTGAAAAAGCTAATTCTCAAACAAAAAAAAAACAAAAATTTTTCTACCAATGAAATTAACTTTCAACCCAAAAGAAGAATTCTCAATGAAAGGAATTAATTTTCTTCCACAAGAGAGGACTTTTCAGTCAGTTATTTTTTCGAACAAAAAAATCAATTAACCAGAGGATATTTCAAGCCAAGAATATTAATTGTTTATCGAAAAAGACGAATTTTCAACTGAAAATATCAATTTTTAACCAAAAAAGGAAAAGTTACATTCTCAGTTGGAAAATTAATTTGAAAAAAAAGTACATATTTCTTACAAAAAAGTTCAATTTCTAACAACAGAGATGAACCTTCAACCAAAAAAGAAAATGTAAAGAATTTCAACTTTTACCTAAGTAGGTGAGTTTTCAATTAAAAAATATAATTTTCAACAAAATTGTTCGACTTTCATTCAGAGAAACGAATATGCAACTAAAATTATAAATCTTCAACTAAAATAATTGAATTTTCAATCAAAAAGATGAATTCGTAGCCAAGAAGATCAATGTTTTACCAAAAAGATGAATTTTCAACCAAATACACGAAATTTCAACTGAAAAAGATACATTTTCAACTACAAGCTAAGTAGTTGAATTTTCAACTAAAGAGATGAATTTTCAAATAAAATGATGAATATTCAACAACAGCAAATATTATTTTTCAAGAAAATACTTAAAGTTTCAGACTAACAGTTAAATTTTCAAATAAAAAGAAAAAAAATTCAACAAAAAATAGAATAGTTACATTTCCAGTTGAAAAAACTAATTCTCTAACGAAAAAAAAAAATCAACCAATAAAATTAACTTTCAACCCAAAAGAAGAATTTTCAATCGTGAAACTATTTTTCTACCAAAAGAGACGAATTTTCAACCAAACAGTTATTTTTTCAAACAAAAGAATGAATTAACCAGAGGACATTGCAAACCAAGAAGATTAATTTCCTATCGAAAAAGACGAATTTTCAACTAAAAATAACAATTTTTAAACCAAAATGGAAAAGTTACATTCTCAGTTCAAAAATTAATTTAAAAAAAGAATTTCTAACGAAATAGTTCAATTTTTAACCACAGAGATGAATCTTCAACCAAAAAAAGAAAATTTAAAGAATTTCAACTTTCACTAAAGTAGGTGAGTTTTCAATTAGAATATATAATTTTCTTATTCAACTAAAATTATGAATCTACAAATAAAACAGTTACATTTTCAATCAAAATGATGAATTACTAACCAAGAAGATCAATGTTTTGCCAAAAAGATGAATTTTCAACCAAATACATGAAATTTTAACTAAAGAGATGAATTTTCAAAAAAAAAATGATGAATATTCAACAACAAGAAATATTATTTTTCAATAAAATACTTGACGTTTCAGCCTAACAGTTAAATTTTCAACCGAACAAAATGAGTTTGCAACCAAAGAAATGCTCTTTCAACCCGAAAGAAGAATTTTCAATCAAAGTGTCTTCCTTTTGCTGTGCGTACTCGGCTAAAAACGATACGATTGTTCGTTATATGAGGGATTTTTGAAAGAAATTTGAAATGAAAAATTAATTTAATAAAAAAGAGCCTTTTTCATTAAAATTCCCTAAAATTTTGTGGAATTTTTTTCCTCTCTCAAGTTTTTCCCATGAATGAGAAGTATAGAAGAACTGAATCTTCATTTTTGTCAAGATTTGACTATCTTTGACACGAAAGGCTTAAGAGCTATACATTGCGATATCTTGAATTATCTTGGCAGACGTCATGCGATCTATATCCCGGCGCGGCGCGGCGTGGCGTCCATAGGAGAAAAAACGAGTTTTCCTCCAATGATATAACTGGCTGAGTAAATTCATGAAAAGGTCGCGGCAAGGTTCATATCCTCGAAGAAAACGCGTGGCATGACATTTTTTAGATTCCCTTATTTTATTGGTTTTCGTAGGAGTTTTCGAAGGTTGCGGCGGCACTTTCACGTTGGCGCGATAACAACGGGAGAAACGAAGCAAGTTCTGGAGGGGCCCTCGGATTGACGTCAGCGTCAGCAACTGACGTCAAGCAGAACCGTGTCGAAACGCTTTAGGACCCGAGCCGAGCAACAAACGAGACGAAAGCACCCAGGATTCGATTTTTCATCTTACAACTGAACTTGCCTCTTCACACGGACACTGTGTAAGTCATTTCAAATATTTTTCACATATCTTCATCCAGGAAATTTAGAAAAAGAAAAAACTTTTTCAATTATTTCTTTTTTTATAAACATTAGATAAGACAACAAAAACAGACGCATTTTCAACAAAGTTACAACCAGTGTTGGGCAAATTATTATTTTTTTTTTAGTAACTAGTTGCAGTTACTATATAAAGTAACTTCAAGTTACCTAAAAAGTTACTTTTTTCACTCCCTTAATTTTATAATTTTAAAATCAAAATAAATAAGATGATAATACATAAAAACTTAATTTAAAAAGCAAAAGGCACTTGTTGAAGTGAACAATATATAGACAATCATGTTTTTTACTATGTCCAAAGATTTCAAGGGATTTTAAGAGATTCTAAAGTATTTTAAGAGATATACCAAATTTCAAGAGATTTGAAAGAATTTTGTAGAATTCACAAAGATTTCAAAGGATTTCTAGAAAATTTCGGAAAATACGCGAAATTTCATCAAATTTCAAGGGATTTCAAGCGATTCCAAAGATTTCGAGGGATTTTAAGGTATTTTAAGGAATTTAACCAGATCCAAGGATTTTATCAAGTCTCCAAGGATTTCAAGGGCTTTCAAAGATTTGTAGAAATTTAAACGGTTGTTTGTAAAGAGAACTTTCATTCAAATTATATTTAAGGGTTTTCAAATGCTTTATACTTTTTTAACTGGATTTTAAAATCTCCAAGTATTTCAAGCGATTTTAAGAGATTTTAAAAAATTTTAATAGATATACCAAATTGGAAGAGATTTTAAAGAATTTTGTAGAATTTACCAAAATTTTATGAGATTTCTCTAGCGAACTTGGAAAAATAAATTAAATGAAATAAAGTTTCAAGAGATTTCTAACGATTCCAAAAATTTTCAGGGATTTTAAGATATTTCAAGGAATTACACAAGATTCAAGAATTTTAATTAATCTCAAAGGATTTTAAGGGATTTCAAAGATTTCTAGGGATTTAATCGATTTTTTTGAAGAGAACTCTGATGAATAAGTTTAATTCAAATTATATTTGAAGGTTTTCAATTGATTTATACTTTTTTAACTGGATTTTAAAATCTCCAAATATTTCGAGCGATTTTAAGAGATTCTATAAAATTTTAATAGATATACCAAATTGGAAGAGATTTCAAAAAATTTTGTAGAATTTACCAAAATTTCATGGGATTTCTAGCGAACTTGGAAAAATAAATTAAATGAAATAAAGTTTCAAGGGATTTCTAACGATTCCAAAAATTTTCAGCGATTTTAAGATATTTCAAGGAATTACACAAGATTCAAGAATTTTATTAAATCTCAAAGGATTTCA